>JAEANM010021829.1:0-11746 GCA_017656035.1 Myanophis thanlyinensis
CGCATTAAATATCACTTTAAAATCAATTTAAATAGATTAACTTTAAAATTCTTTTTAACTAGTTAAAATAACCCCAGTATATAGACACAATCTACTAACATGCTGGAAAATAGATCCAGTTATCAAGGTTAATAGCCATCAATAGACCTGTCCTGTAAAAATGTTTCTAGACCTTTGTGAAGCCTCTAAATTAGTCAGTGCCACATCTAAAGACATCTTATTCCACAGAATGTTTGTAAGCCATGTGGATAAATATTTTCTCTTCTCTAGTTCTAGAATTATAGGAGATGATGAAAAACCTCTCCCTTGCCAAGGATAGTCGATCCTCTTCTTCTCTAAAAATCTCTATAATGTGACATGTTTTGCACACACATGTAAATGAAGGATCATAAATAGATATATTGTACAAGTACAGGTGGATCATCTTACAATTGTTCATCTTTCCCAAAGCAAACGACTGAAAAAAAATGGACATAGAAACAGAAACAGTATATTTGCTTTACTGTTTGTCTTCCCTTTTGTGCTGTTGTCCATCAGTATTTTCTCAGTCAAGGGGAAAGGTTTCCTGACTGTACTAGGCCAACCAGAATTATTCATGGCCCTGTTCAGGGCACTTCCACTCAAAATATTTGTGCTAATTTGGGATCCGTGCCATGTTTTGGGATCGTGCTATGTTCACATAGCGTTCTTCTCCTTGGGCAATTGACAGTTGCTTGTTTTCCAGCTCATCTGCAACTCAACTAAACTTGCAAATATTTTTGTGCAATATTGTCACAGGAGTGCTCAGGGTTTGGGAGAGGAAGATCTTTTCCTGACTGCAGGAACACTTGACTTAGCTTAATAACTGTTTGAACTCAAAGTTCTGCAATAATTTTAATTTTTTTAGAAACTTAATTTTTCTAGTTTGTTTCTAATCAATTTTATTATCTCTGGAGAAACTATCCCATCTTAATTTTCTCTTTTTAAATCACTAGCCTCCACTAAACTGTTTCCTCAGCTCCAAGCCACAATTCTTTTTCTTCCTCATAGACACAGAATGGTTATATTTTGCAAGTAATAGCCATGATTTATTGCAGTTGTTAGGAAAAGCACTTGGGTGCAAAATTAGGATGCTGGACAATCATTACAGTTTTCTGGAATCCTATTTTGACAGCTAGGCTCTTTCCAATCTCTAGTTTTGTTTTGTTTTTGTTTTTTTGTTAAAGGGCCAAACATGCAGATTGAAAACACAGAGGGAGGGACATGGGATTTTTTTGTAAAGTTCCAGGAGTCAGAAAATGGAACACTGAACAAATGAAAATTTTGGGACTCTGGGTGATCAGTTGTCATAAGTGCTGGTTAACTCATCATGTTCCTTAGCTCTTATCAGCATTTTGAGGTCAATAACACAAACAGTGATTGCACTATGAACTCCAAACTGCTTTGGAAGGATTGGCAAGTAGGAACAGCCTGCTCCATTAAAGTGTCTTCAAAAAGAAAGAAGGGTTTTTGGATGACTAATGACTAGTGGAAGACTGTATAAACTGGGCAGCTAAGAGAATGCATTCATTGCCAAAGTATGCACATCTGGATTCCTGCATTGGCTTTCCTCCAGAAGCTTTGGGTGTTCTAGCACTGGAAGTTTTCAAGACAAAGCCATTGCCCAAAATGATATAGAGTCTCCTACTTGAGAAGGAGGTTGGACTAGACCAGGGGTGGGCAATTGTGGCTCTTTTATGTCTTGTGGACTTCAAATCCCAGAATCCCTGGACAAGGCAACCTAAATAAAATGGAGAAAACATTGTGAGGTGTAAATGTAAGGAACCCTTACATTTCAAAATGTTTCCTCCATTTTATTTAGGTTGCCTTGCCCAGGGATTCTGGGATTTAAGTCCACAAGTCATAAAAGAGCCACAATTGCCCACCCCTGGACTAGATGACCCCCAAAGTGCTTTCCAATCCTATTATTCTATGTTCTGTATTGCTAAAAATTATATTGCTGAAAGAGGTCTTCAGCTGGCATTGTTTTGTTCATAGGCTTGGTAGTAATTCCTTGGTCTTCAAATACTTAATAGCTAATTCAACTTCTCAGCATAAGATAAAAATACAGAGCTTATTTAATAGAGAGTAGGGAGAATAAAGTAGAAACTTTAATATAGAGAAGAATGAAACCTTGCACACTCCCGTTGATTGCCTGCTAGAGTACAAAAATATCAGGGTATTTTATATTTCCTTAAAAATTTAAAATATAATCCATTCTCCCTTACAAATTAACAGACACTTGGCATGTCATTCAGTGCCCTTGGGTAGTGGTATTTGGTGTACATAACAGTCATCTTTAACCTACTAATCACTGGTTCCCGCTTCATCGGTCTCAGCCCTTACAGACATACATTAAGTCCACAAGGCAGTTGTTCATTTAAGCAGCTAAAATTGCTCATTTGTGAAATGGACACATTGCTCTTAAAATAAGCATGTCAGCTATTTAGAGTGGCCTTAGTTTAGTGTCTCTGAAGTTATTAGATAATGTATAAAAGGATGTTATTTTTTTATTATGTAAATGTTGCTAAGATATTTTTGTTACTCTCTTCAAGCTATTTAATTTGCTTAACTTAACCTTATAAAGGCTTAGCAGTCCTGAAGGAGAGCTTGGTAGGCTAAATATAAATATGAAATGCAAGTATAAATATAAAATAGTGGCAATGTTTGTTGTTTAAGTAACAAGGTCATTGGCTGTTACTAACTGTAAGAGCAAACTCGATTAAGATGGAAGATAATCTTTTGAAAGATAGCAATTTATCTCCATCTGAAGGTTATTATCTTGGTGCTACAACTATCACAGACAGCAAGGTTAACAAATATTCAGTGATGAATTTTTGAAAGCTCTAGTCTGAGCTGGTTGCCTTAAACCTTTCCAGTAACCTGTCATACGCTACTGAAATGACTGTCAAATTTGTACCCAGGATTATTTAAGGGGCTTTCTTTGAGAAAGTGCTTGTGATTCACACTTTAGTTGTAATAAATTATACTTCCTACCAGAGTCATTCCTTAAAGAGGGCTCCAGATAAGAGAGATCAGTCTGAAAAGTGATACTGTGTTGAAATAGGTTTAAAATATAATATATTCAGTGGGAAAAATGTACCAGTGCACTGGTTTCTGTGAATAATCATTAGCCTACCCAGATTCGAATTAGAATGTTGTAATATATTTTGTTACCCTCCATATAAAAAAAAACCTGCTTTAAATAAAGACATGCAATTACTAGAATTCAGCACTCAGCAAAATATCTCAATCCATTCTGGTACAATCTCACTCCACCATAGCACATCCTTTTTGTTAGAGACACATTTCTCCACAGGTGGCTAAAACCGGAAAGGAAGAAAATGAAAGTATATAGAATTCTGTGACACTGTTTTCTTATGTTACAATTGTGAGTTCTTTTCAAAAAAGGAAAAAGATGTTTCCCTGTAACTTGGATAGATAAGACATTCCTGTTGGGATGTTAATGATATGTAATCATTGAAAATTGTTAACATCAAAATGTATCCCAAGTTCCTTTTAGCTCAACTGAATCTGGTGATTTCTGCACACTTCTGCCCACAAATGAAATATAAGGGTTTGCCATTTGTAATTTCTTTCACATATCAAAACACCTATGACAAGCATTTGTGAAGTTACAATAACACCACAGCATCAATACTATTACACTTTTATTACAATTTTACAATTAGAGATGCAGGTTGGAGTCAAGAAGTCAATGAACTATTTATATTGAGACAATGTGATGTAGTCTGTTAAACTGAGTTAGGAGCAGTGCTTGAAATCCAGAATCAGTTATCATTGCCTTCCTCAATTCCAATAGACATTTAAAGGTGAAGTCCCAATTGACAGCATACCAAGCAACAACATCTCTGTTTATGCCAGGCATTGTGTGTCACAAACCAGTGGTGAAATTCAGCCGGATCGCACCACATCGCCTGAACTGGTAGTAGAGATTTAAAATTGGCCCTGCCTACCCGCCCCTGCCCTGATCCTTCCTTATACGAGCTTTGTTTTTTTTCTTACTTACCTGAATCAGCTGTTTGAAGCATTTACAGAGCCTTCCTGATGATCTCTGGTGCCTCTAAAAGCAGTTTAAAGAGCCATGATACATGTGCACAAACCAAACCAGTAGCAAAACCAGTTAGGTTTCACCCCTGTCACAAACATGTTGGCCTTTTTCAGAGCATACCTATTACTATTACTACTTTTTCATTACTCTCCCAATATTTTCCTGTATATGTCAGGAATAAACTTATTTTAGGGACATGTAAGCTAATAGCTATTTAACAGAGTATTCCTGAACATGGAGAATAAAACATATATATCATCCTGGAAATGGATGATCAGATTAGTAGCAAGAATAAAGGTACCTCCCAAACATATTGTGTGTGAGGTGACAATGGTTAAACCACTCCTATATTTTACCAAGAAAACTACATGATAAAACAACATAAAATGACTGATGATGATGTGCTATTACGATGACCTCCCAGTCAAATGGCACTCAACATGCTACTGAGGAAGACTTGAATACTAATAGTATTTCCCTTTGTCATTAGTATTAGATGAAAGGGAATAATAGCCATTTCATCTTAGTAGCCTGCTGGCCCTTGTTCAAGCTGTAACTTAGACCAGGGTTCCTCAATTTCAGCATTCTGGCTGGTTTTCCCATCCCCTCCTTTTTAAAATTCTGTTAATTGTTATCATCACTAATCACAATTTTAATTTATGTAAAGCTTCTGATGAATCATATGTTTATTGCCATTTTTTTTAAAGGAACACAAATGCAGAATAAAAGCAGGGTTAGAGTATTTGAAGTAAGGAACAATTACAAGGGAATTACACTTTGTTCTTTTGTTTCAGGCTAAATGGCTGAAAGAACTAAAAATGCCCATGTCTCCTGGTGATATTTTTCATCACTTCTAGAAGTAGTGAAATGCTTTTGTTGAAAATAGAAGCTTTTTTATTATTTATTTAATTTGGTGCTGTCTTTGGTAATCTTTTTCCCTCAAGGAAAACTGCTAAATTAAGGGTGCATTTATAATAGCACTTGGCTGTGGATTTAACACAGTAACTGGCATGGGAGGTGCTCTTACCATAATGGAGTTCACTCATCTCCCCAGCTGTAAGTCCCTATGATGATGACTGATTTATTAATGATGGAAAATGACACAGTGGCTTCATTCCCTGAGAATTCATACTGCTAAAGCCAGACATTTCAGAATAGAAAGCATTTGTTCTTCCAGAGAAAACAGTATACTATTTCATGGCACCTACATGCATATCTTCAATCATGTCATGAAGAGCTTTATCTACGAATATCACACACACACATGCACACACACCACACTAAATATCATCCAGAATGAAAATCTGATAGCAAAACAGAAATTATGTGGACAAAAACAATAAATGTAGAACAAATTAAAATCACATAGCATCTGGTTGCAGAAAGTTTAGATAAAGCAAAAGTAGAGGAAAGTAAGGTAATACAAGAAGGTTCTTCTAGGAACTACAAACTAGATAAACTAAATCATGGCAAGTATAAAATTATCATTTACTGTTGTGTTTCCACCTGTGGTGGGCCCTTAAGAGGCATTCTGGGGACAGGGACCAGTTAAAAATGAGGTTGGACTTCTTAAATCCAAAACACCTTTGTTTCATCTAAAAAGCTCTGGTTTAGACTGTTCATAATAGATGAGGTATACTTATTCTGCTCTCCCTCTTGAAAAAAAATGCATGAGGAAGTTAAAAATTAGTAAGCGCAATTGATAAAACCCTCAATGTATGCTTTGCCTCTAGGCTGATGTGAGTTGATTTGGTGTTAGATATGGAACCTCTCTGCCTCTGTCCTTATCAATTTCCCAGTTTACAATTCCTTTCTTAATTATCATAATTGCTAAATAATCAGTATTAATAAAATTAAGAGCAACCTGACACATTTCAGAATCTAGAAAGGAGAAGAAGTAAAGATGTGAGAAATACAACCAAAGAATAATGACATGATTCAAAACTCCATTCAATTATCTCAGTTTTTCAATTACCTAGTCCTAAAAATAGCTCTATTAGATCCTTTTGCTAAATTGTCTTACTGCGTATAGCCTTGATTTCATTGCAGCAATATGCATATTGCATTAGTCCTTTGAAGCAGGGAAACATGCATCCCCACAACAGTCCCAGGCATTGCTAATTGATTACATTTGATCCACTTGCTATGTCACTATTCTGTCTCAGGTTGCAAACACATAGATAGACACACAGTTGCTAAGGAGTTATTTACTATAGCTACTATAAGTAGATAGCAGTAGACAAGACTGTAAATTGTGCAAACAGTGGTTGCCTAAATAAGTCCCTTTGAAGTTCAAGCAGCAACAGAGTGGACCAAATTCATTCCAGGAATTGGAGCCCAGCTGGGGAGTCATCAGGTAAAACAGTCAGGGGTTTAACAGCAAGGAAATATAGGATCAAGAGTCACAAGCTGGAATTCCAAATGGCAGATTCTAATGAAAACTGAAGGAAAAGCAGTTACATAAATTTGTTTGCCAGCAGTTGATTGCAATTACTCAGATTTTTCCCTTTGCCAAGTAAGGAGCCTCATTGAATGGTGTTGCACTACTTGCCACAAGTAGAGGTGGTGGTGGCGGCAGCGGCATGCCTCATCATCTGATAAGGAGTTGCCTGTGATTGACCAACCTACTCAGATGAATCATGGCTTTAAGTATCCCAACACTGATAATCCACAGATTCAGCAGGAGCAACATTGTCAGAATCTGAATTTGAACCTGCATCATGGCTCATGACAGTCACAAGGCCTTGTGTACACTGTGTGCTCTGACCTGAAAAACTCAAGGGTTATATTGGGAAATGTCCAATTTAAGTGGTCGAGACAGAGGTTATAACAATTCAGGAAAGAGAAAAATTCATCAAAGCCATCTATGCAACCAAGGAGAGCTTTATTAACAAAACAAAGCACAGTGAATTAGTTATTACTTCCCCTTAGGAGTGAGCTGTGTCCTTATTGATTAATAACTTAGAAGTAAATTATTTGGTAAGGAGAACTGGGCAGAAGCTGTTTATGTTTTCAAAAGAATTTTTATGGAAACTGTTGTATACTAGAAGTAGACAGACCACAAACAGCCTCTTGGAGCCTTTGATACAACCCCAAAGCTCCCTCATCTAAGATTAATCGCTGAAATACATGATCAGATTGCTAAGTAAGAACTGTGTGGTTTTATGCCAATTTTCTTAACAAGGGATGTTAGAAATTGACTATTTTGTAACCCTGCCCCTTCTCTACTATTTGGTGCAACCCCTACTAAACATGAATGCTAATTAGATCAGCTTGTGCATCTTGAAAACTGAAGTCTTTCTAGTACTTCTGGACACTAGTCTCCACCTTCTATTGACTAAGCCTTATCACAGATAGTCCTCAACTATCTTACAACAGTTCATTTAGTGACCATTCAAAGTTACAACAGTGCTGAAAATAGTGACTTATGATAATTTTTCACACTTATGACCATTGCAGCATCCCCATGGTCATGAGATCAAAATTTGGATGCTTGGCAATTGACTCGTATTTATGACAGCTGCGTTGTCACTAGATCATGTGAATCCCTTTTGCAACTGTCTGACAGGCAAAGTCAATGGGGAAGCCAGATTCACTTAACAACTGCATTTCTAACATAACAACTGCAGTGATTCACTTAACTGTGGCAAGAAAAGTCATAAAATGGGGCAAAACACACTTAACAAATGTCTCACTAGCAACAAAAGTTGATAACCTTAAAAAACATTGCTTTTTACCAGCAACATCTTGATTTCAGCAGTAGATTTACCCATCCTTTCAGCATTTCCACAGATATAGTCCAGAGGTGAAATTCAGCAGTTCTAGAAGGTTCACAAGAACCAGTAGTAAAATTTCTAAGCTGTTCAGAGAATTGGTTGTTAGAAGAAATCTCCTTTTGTTTTTTTTCCCACTTTACAGGGTTAATCCTGTAAGGAAGGTAGGAAAAAAACATTCTGGTGCTGTTTCTAGCATAATCTTTATCACCCTGCTTACAGAAACTGCCCACCCAGTCACATGACCCCCCCAGCCACGCACACCAAGGCACGCCCACAGAACCGGTAGTAAAAAAAAATGTGAATTCCATCACTGATATAGTCTATTGCTTGGGAAAGCAGGGGAAGTCCAGAAGTCATTGATGTGAAGTATAAACCTCATCAGGTGTGAATGTGTAGGAGAAACCCAAGCTTAACAAAAACATAATGGAGAAATAGGTGAACTAGGAACTGGCTGAGGTAAACTTGGGAATCCACTGTAATAACAGCATTCAGAATGACAGCTATATTGTGAATAATTTAAATCAACCATCCTCTGATTTCATCCTGTTCTCAGTTCAGTGAACTGTCCATACAATTATTACAATTTTTTTTTAGTGTTTCTTTTTTCTTAGTTAATTGGCTTCTGTACTATGTATGTATTTATTCATATATATCTCTGCATATGTATACATGTGAATACATGCGTACCTATATATTCCATGGACTGGGCTGCAAAAGAAATCAGCCAATGCAAGGGACATGTACAGTACAGTATTTGCATGTAAGCTGACAATCAAATGGGGGAACGAGGGGACCACTCTCTATTATTTTTTAGGCAACAGTTGGACACCCTTTTTTTTTTATTAAGGACTAGACTTCTTCAGAAGCAACTAATTGTAGGCATTATTTCTAGTCCCAAAGGGGCAAGAACAGACCCCCCCCCCAAAAAAAACCCACTGAACTAACATTTTCTCTCTGACACCTCCTTTTCCATTTTTCTGTCCTCTTTTTTCTTCTTCTTTTTTCTCCCCCCTCTCTCTATTCAAAATTATGTTCTCCAAACTTAGCTTTTTGGCATGCTGGTTGGACTTTTAAGTAATGTATTTAAGCATGTAAATTTCCCAAAGTGTAAACTTCCTAAATCTCAATTGTAAATTTTAAATTTAATTTTTATGACCACGAGCGGTTACACAAAGCATTTCACTACATATTGGACCATGTATGATTTTGTATGTGATAAATAAACTCTGAATAACTGAAATATATACAGAAGAAAATGTTGAGCACTAAACTAGATTTTTTTTATGCTACCTTCCAGATGGCAAATCTGTACATTCAGTAGATGGCAAGAGCTAGAAAAAAGTCAGAGAATAAACAGAATAAAGTTTGTTGCTAGAGAAACTTTATTTCAGAGAGTAGAGATTAATTCATAGTTATCTATCAATCAGCAATAAAGGTAATGAATCAGGCAATGTGTATTTACTAAGGAAAACATTCTCAGACATTTCATTTTAGAAAATGAAACCATATATTTTCCTAAGGGTAAAAATAATATTCCAGAGTAACATCACTCACAATTGAATTCATACATTCTTAAAACCATTAATTTGTTTCTGGGTAATTGCAACCCAGATCTGATTTACTTGCATATGTTTTACTTGAAAACAGTAGGACTATTTTGATAAAGTTCAAGTGATCTGTTTTAAATTGGATTGTCTCAATGTCACCCATTATGGAGTGCTGTTATTGTTGGGCTTGTATTTTTCAATGTTGTACTTCAAAGCTAAACATGATATTCAAATTAAACTGAAACTAGATTTTGTAATCTTTGAAGCCATGGTAGGATTTCCTAACCTGATGTTTTCCACACTTTAAGCTACAACTCCCATCCTGACTACAAAATGGAGAAATGGTACTATATTGTAATACACCAGACTAGGAAAGGCTTTTGCACATTATATTTCTTTCAAAGATGTAGTACAAATTTGTAAAGCAGAAACCCTTAGTTCTTTGAGTTTGTATTTTCACTTAATTGCAAAAGGGCTTTATGGATTACATTTAAAATCAAATGTAGGTTAATTGAAACACATATAAATATCAGTTGTAGTTCTTTTCATCAGAATATGGATCCCTGCTTCTTTTATTTTACTGAGCCATCCAGTTTTGAACTTGTATTTAGTACATTTACTAATAAACAACAAAAACACATGCAATACATTTACAGGAAATATATTTACAGAATGAGACAAAGTAATGTTGGGGATGAGGTTCCCCATAACTTAGCTGTTTGGTTGTTTTTGTTACTCTGATAAAGTAATTCCCAAAGAATTAAAGAACATGGGGAAAAAAACCCCACTTAAAATATATAACTCTGTCAATTAAAAAATACTTGCTTTCTATAAAACACCATTTTTCTTGTCAAATAATTTAATTTAAATTTCAAGATCTAAATTTGCATGCATGTCTGCCTGCTGTAGTTTTGTTGTTGTTGATGTTGCTGATAAAGATAAAAAAAACGAAGAACTACTAGAAGAGGAAGTCTGAGCTATGAAAATATTATTTCCCTGGAGATCTTCCTTTTCTTTTAACTCTTGGAATTTATCCTGACAACCCCTAGTTATAAACATTTCTGAAAGTGTTTTTATTTTGGCAATCACAGACTATCTTTAAGTTAAACAGAGCCCTGAGATTTAGATAGATATACATGACATAAATTGAGTGTCTGTAAAAGGGTAGAGAGAGCTGTAGAGAGAGAAAAAAGGAAAAGTTCATGTTTGGGTCAATGAACAATTGCTAGTGTCTGGAAAACAAAACAACAAGGAGGTGAAACCTGCAAATTCTGACTTAACACCTTCTGAAATAAGTAGATATTTTGTTTGAGAGTCTCTAGAGATAGAAGATTCAGGAAAGATCAGATAACCTACCTATCTCTGGAAAAGCTAAATGATAATTGATCACTACAAACTTATAACAACAAATTAAAACATGCAGAATGGATTAGCTATTTCCATGGCATAAAGTAAAGCAACACTTCATTGCATTGTATTTATTATACAATTATACAACCTGCTCAATTATCAAAGAATTCTGGACGGACATTGTAAGTGATATAGTGTTGTTGTTTTTTTTAATGATGCAGAGATACACAGTGGACTTGTGGTAACCTTTCTGTCTAATCACCCTGCATACAAAGATTGACATTCACAACACATCTTTGAGATTCTAACTGAACTGCAAGCCCATGTGTGCCTATTTGAAATAAAGACTGTGCAAATCAATGGTACTTAAAAGAACTGAAAAAGGCTTCATAGAAATAAAAAACTCTTTTGAGTTATCTACCCCAATCTTTTGCCAATGGGAAAACATTACTATAGAATTTCTCTAATAAAGGAAAGTCTACTGCCTTTAATTTACTTCCATGGTTAAACAAATCATATCCTAATGATATTCTTCCCCAGGTTTAACCAAAATATTTTTAAAACTCATTATTTTTGGTACTAATCTCTTCAACAAAAGAAAACAATTTTGCTTCCTTTAATTATATTAAGGACAGTGCATCATCTTTTTAATCAATAGTTGTCAAATTTGAGTGCAGAAGTAACTTCATGCTTCCCAGTTATAATTTAATCACCAGATCCTCCATCAAAATGGTTAAGATTTTTAAGAGTTTAAGAGTTTATTTGATTTGTATACCACCCTCTCTCCCTAGGGATTCGGGGCGGTGCACAGCCAATAAAAAACAAGTACAACAAACAGTTAAAAACCTATTAAAATAATTAAATAAGGGTGTCTAAATTAAAACATTATCACTTTGATTAAAAATTTCAATTAAAATAACAATTAAAAATATGAACAATTAATTTAGATTAAATTAGTTCACTTTAAAATAGAATTAAATTTG
>JAEANM010021831.1:0-11745 GCA_017656035.1 Myanophis thanlyinensis
AATAGAATAGAATAGAATAGAATAGAATAATTGGAAGGGACCTTGGAGGTCTTCTAGTCCAACCCCTGCTCAGACAGGAAACCTTATATCATTTCAAAGTCTCCTTTTACGTCTTTCTTCTAATCTTAATTTCTTCCAGGACAGGAGAAGAGGTGGTTGACTTTCCCACAGGACAGGTTATATTTTCTCCATAACCAGAATTATTGGAGCAAAGAAGAAGAATAAAATTGGGGGGGGGGGAGGAGAAAAGCTTTTACTGGTACTCTACTATGTTAATGTGAAAAAGGCAGGTGACTTCTTGTAATTTCAGAGTTTGCATATATGTCTCAGGCTGGGCTCTCTTGATTTAAGTCAACTGAATTATTTTGTCTTGCGTATAATGCTCTTTCTGTTTCCCTGAGGCTGGAAATCTCATCATTCTGTCATTCTGTGATTTCCCAGTAACCGAATCCTTTCCATTGGTTTCTCTTTAAGAAATGAAAAGAACTTTTCTGATTAATACAACAATCTTCTTTATACAGGTTTGTGGTTTGGACCGCCTGTGTACAATAGGTGGGGAGGAGAAGCTGTTTTCCTTTGAAGCTGTCTTTTGGTCTCCCTGGTTCTAATACTTTTCTTGGCTGTTGATCCTGGAATGTCAGTTTACAGGAACTGACACCCTGGGTTCCAAGACAATAAAAGGGCAGGAGCTAACCTGAATTTGGGGAACAAGTTATTCCAAAGTGAATCCAGGAAAGAATCCAAATTATGTATCAGCTCTTACAGGGGCAGGACAACTCATCCAGAATAATACCTGGAATATCCATGAAACCATCTTTATGAGACAATCTCAGTGTGTTCCACTCTGTATTAACTGCAGAGAGCCAGTGAAATGAAGCATTTCTTAAGTCCTAGGAAGGAAAATAGCATTAGGAAGATACTTGCTGAAGTATAAGAGGAAGGGGAGGAAAAGCACAATGAGAATTTCAAGATTCTGTTACAGTAGCCTATTTCAATGAAGCATAGTTCTAGTCGAGTCAGTTTCCTGATCTGGTCTATCTCATCTGACTGACAGGTTAAGATGTAAAGTTAAGTATCCATTTAGAAGTCTGTAGAGATTCTCAGTCATCCGGGTCATGGTTGTCCCAAAGGTGCTTTTTCAGGAGGCAACTGAACTTCCTTGCTTTTTCTTTTGAAGACGTTTCGCTTCTCATCCAAGAAGCTTTTTCAACTCTGACAGGACAGTGGGGAATGGAAGGATTTATATTCCTTGCAGACACCCCTGGTAATCTGCATCCTTTTAGAAGGTTGTTGAAGCACTTTGAGGTTTGTCAGTGTGCTCAGGGTCACCTGAGTAGTGCTCCTGATTCCTTTTTTGCAGGAACCAGAAGCACTACTCAGGTGACCCTGAGGTCACAGATAAACCTCCAAGTGCTTCAACGACTCTCTAAAATGATGCAAATGACCAGCTGCCTGCAAGGAATATAAATCCTTCCATTCACCACCATCCAGTCAGAGCTGAAGAAGCTTCTTGGATGAGAAACAAAATGTCTTCAAAAGAAAACACAAGAAAGTCCAGTTACCTCCTGAAAAAGCACCTTTGGGACATCCATTTAGAATCATCTTTCAGAAAGGAGTAGTCTAGAGCAGGAGTGGGCAATTGTGGCTCTTTTATGACTTCTGGACTTCAAATCGCAGAATCCCTGGGCAAGGCAGGGATAAATAAAATGGAAGAAATGTTTTGAGGTGCAAGTGTAAGGGTTAAGCCAGGGTTGGGCAACTATGGCTCTTTTATGACCTGTGGACTTCAAATCCCAGAATCCCTGGGCAAGGCAACCTAAATAAAATGGAGAAAACATTGTGAGGTGTAAGTGTAAGGAACTCTTACACTTCAAAATGTTTCCTCCATTCTGTTTAGGTTGCCTTGCCCAGGGATTCTGGGATTTGAAGTCCACAAGTCATAAAAGAGCCACAATTGCTCACTCCTGGTCTAGAGGAACTGCCCCCAAATCCTTCACTCTGGAAGACAATCCAAAACACACCATGACCAATGACATCACTGATAGAATAGAAGGATGTGGCTAAGTATACCACTTTCTTTCATGGCCTGAGACAGGTCACCTTTAAGAACAATCATTGTCATCTGTATGGTAAGAAAAGCAAAAAGCAAAAAGTTTATTTCTAATGCTTTTAAAATATTTTCAAGAAACCGTAATCTTTAATTGAAGAGTTTGTATAATAAGCTACTGAAGGGGTTCCTTTGATTTCAATTGTTGCAGATATAGGTAATTTTCCAATATTGTCTTGAAACTGAAAGTTTTGACCAACATTTTTAGTAGAAATAACTTTCCCATTCATGACCAAGTCTCTAGCCTACGAAGTCCTCTATTTTCTCATTTCATTGAACTAATCACATTTATCTATTTAAAATATGAGTGATCAAAGAAAGGGAGAAAAGAAGAAAGATCACTAGGTTGAATTTCTTTCCAGCTTTCACAAATTTCTAAGGCAAGATTTAAATGTGCATTTGTGATAACAGATAATACTTAATTAATATTTAATGTCAGAAAGGGATGGTATTGACCTACTAGGTGAACATTTGGTTCTAATTTAATTTGTTCCCTTTGAATTCTGAGTAATATAGCTTTACAGTTTTAATTGAAAATCATCACAATAATATTTTATATTTGGTACAAAATAGTATATATATAAAGAAAGAGAAATGTTTGCCATGTAGTAATCCAAGAAATAGGCAAGGGAAACTATGTGAAACAGGAATACAATTTTAGAAAGATTAGTCATATTATAATTGTTGCTATTCTATAAAGCACAGTGCCATGATTTAAATTATGTTTTGATCTTTTGCAAGAGAAGCCCATAATTATGTTCCTTTAGTTGAAGCCAATGTTTTATAATAATTATTACTAAACATCTGAATGCACCTGGGTTATATGAAGTAATGGATTGTTGAAGGTGTTTTTGTAACTCTATCATGTTGATTAATATATTAGATTATTGATCAGATTCACTTCTTCATGCTATGTTAAATTTATTAAAATCTGTTGATATTCCTAAAAAGATTTTGAAGAAAAATAGGCATATTATCAAAAAACAAGTTTATTGTTATTCTTCCTAATATTCTTTGCCAAGATTTGTGCAAGACTAAACAGAAAAGGAGTACAATATGTAGAGCTTCTTATTTCTGTTGGTAAATAGAAATGATTGATCCCAACAATAAAACTATATCTAAATCACATTATGTAGAAAAACTCTTAAAATTTGTACTGTATTGTACCATCAAAAACTCTGATAGCACTCAAAGACAGCACAGTTAGTACCAGTAGAATGTAATGAAATTAGTAAACTGTATTACAGTACATTTATTACGAATTTAATTTATGGAAGAAATCCAGACTGTTCAATAAAGATATAATTATAATCTGCACTATAAATATAATCCGCACTAAGGTCCCTGAACTGCACTCTGTCTACAACAGATGATGCCAAACTACAGCCAGGAAAATAATTAAGGACTCCAGCCACCCCAACAACAGACCATGATGCGGTCAGGAAAGTGCCTCCGCTCCCTGAAAGCCAACACAGAGAGACTAAGGAGAAGTTACTTCCCACAGGCAATACGGACCCTAAATCAAACCACAACAAACCCAGAACTATAAAGTATTCCTATAATCTACCTCACTAAACCACTCCCTAACTTATTCTCCCTCCCTATCTATACTATTCCCTTGCCCTACTACCTACGGTTGCAAGCTTTCGTGTCGCATACACATTTCACTGCATTTCGTACCATGTATGACTGTGTATGTGGTGAATAAAATTTGATTGGATTTGATTTGAATTACTAATATTTGTTTAGCCTATTGACCAACACAATAACATAGTGAACATTTTAAAATTTTGATTTAATAGTAAACTACATAATGACATCTGTTAGGGTTGCTTATTTAGTTTAGAAGTAATATGGTCTCATTTTTTTATTCTCTTAGAAATACTGGGAGCAAGAAAGAGAGAACAGCCAGAGGGCCATCAAAAGCTAGTATATCATTTCCAGAAAGATACCAGTTCCAAAATCAATTTGTGAGAAGCTCAGTGCTATGTGAGATATAGTGAGAAGAGTTAACATGAAGAATTAAAATGTTAAAATATGATCAAAGGTCAGAATGTTCAGGTAAGCAATTCAATATCAAAGGCTTAGACTATGGGAGTCTAACTCACATTGTCACAGCAGTGTCACACGATGTATCGGAACTTTTTTCCCCTTCGCTAAGCTAGGTGTGGGTGTAGTCAGTGTGTGATGCAACTGGCCCACGGGCCAGGAGTTTTACAGCCCTGGCTTAGAGTCTAAAATAAGATGGAACAAAATCTTCAGCAACTTTAGTTTTCATACTACTTTATAAAGTTCCCAGCAGCCTTTCCCAGGCTCAGTTAGTGTTCCTACTGATTCTAGCTTCCATGTAGGTTATTTTTCACAAAACAGACATGGGCATTTAATGGTTCCTGGGCAACATCTGGCGCTTTGTTTGTTTCTGTCATGGGAACAAGCCTACATGGATTGCTTTGATTTTGAAGGCTACTGCTGATTTTTTTTCAGTGTACATATGTGTGTACATAGCATGCCTATGTACCTTCACAATCCTATTGGTTTGGCCCTCTACAACAATCCCAGTTTTTCATGTGGCATCTTGGAGAAATTAATTGCCCACCCCTATCCTAGAAGGACTAATTTTGCAATCTGGTGTTCAGCTACCCTTAAGTCCACAATTCCTCCACTGGGCAACAGTGCTATTTAGCGGTTAGTGTCTGTGGATCAGGTACAGATCTGACTGCTGCAGAATCTGGGATTAAAGGACTAAATCTTCCAGGATGCTATAGTAACTGAGGTGTTGGATTAGGACCAGAGAAATCAAGGTTCAAATTTACCATTAGCCATTACACTGGCTACAGAACTCAAAGTTCTTCATAGAATGCTTGGTATTGGAAGGTTGATCAAGATTGCTTAATTAATGTGATCTGATTTTTAAAATTGATTATTGTAGCAATATCAATAAACTAAGATTAATGTTATTACAATAAATATATTGAGATTAATTATTAATAACTGTTTATTATACACTTCTCAAAAATAGCCAGGTTACAGCTACTACAAGACAATATATGTGATAGAAGTAAAGTTTTGAAATATCAATAGCTAGCTACTTAAAATCATATTATGATAGTTTTAACCCTATTATTATGAAAACTTGGCAAATTTTAGGGTGAAGATATTTTAAATTAGGTTATTTCCTACTTTAAAAGTTGCCAGACACAATTACCCGTTATGAGGTAATTGTTATACTTGCTTATATTGAAGTTTTCCTCCTCTTTCTACCTTCAACTTATCACACGAAGGCTTCATTGAGCCTTCTGCCTAAAAGCATTCACCACTGAAGAAGGAATGAGCAGGGATATCTTCCTTGCACAAGTCAAAAACAATTAAGACCCCTTTCTTCCACACAGAACAAATTATTATCTTTGGATCCAGCTACCATTTTGATTCAGAGGTTTTCAAACTCAGGACATGCCCTCATGAATTATGGAAGTCTTCTTATCTTCCTCAACATTCCATTTCAACAGCAAGGTATTTCATCACTCCTGTGAATTGAATTTCTGAAGTTATTATCTATAGAAACATTATTCAGCTTTGCAGTTCTCCAATTCCTATGGCTTGATTCCAAGAATTAATGAGTAGCATTCCCTTGGGTGCATATAGGAAGAAGCCATTCTATGTTTTGGCAAAAGGAATGTCATCTCTTAACTTCATAAGTTTTTCTTTTAAGTATTAAAATTAACTTTTTGTTTCTGAATTATAAATTGGCTTCATTACAAAACAAAAGCAAGGTAAAGAAGTTTGAATATCTACTGAATGCAGCATTACATCTCAAGATCCATGATCCAGTGTAGTCCAATGAGATATAGTCCCAAGGTCATATAATCAGATCAAATAAATCTTTATTACAGCTATGGCTCAGTCTAAGAAAAGTGGGATTCACTTTTTAAAAACATAGAAGATACACCAGAGTAACAAAAATATTAAAAAACCCTCTTTTTTGGCATTAATACAGTGTTGGGCTGCTGCCTGATCGCATGGTTTCTATCGAACCAGTAGTAGCGACAATCAGTTAGCCCCGCCCACCTGCCTCTGCCCTATCCTGTCCTATATCCCCTTCTTCTTTTTCTTTCTTGCTCACCTGAATCGCATGGCACAGCTGTTTTCTGCACCTCCACAGCCTTCCTACTCACTGGGGCTGCCTCTGGTATGCTGAATTGCTGCAGTTTTGAAGCCGTGCACTCACTGAACCGGTAGTTAAACCGGTTGCATCCCACCACTGCATTAATATACTGTAATCCTTATCGAACCAGGGCTTGGTGCTATTGTTGCCTTAATATTATTATTATTGTGAGTTAGATGCTAGTGAAGCTCTTGGGTAGGGTTAGTTTATAGTTCTCCAAAGAGTGCATTAAGAGACTCGGCTGATGTTAGGGCAGAGTAAAAGCACTGTAGGTGATCTGAGGCCAATAGCTCAGTTATCATTTGATTTAGATGTCCACTTGACTTGGCAGTATGTTCTTCCTGCTGGCATTAGAAAGAGTGGGTAGTAATTCTCATTATATGTTTCTTGAATTTTCAATTCATTATCTAGAGCAGAGTTGGGAAATGGTCACCATCAAGCAGAGGCCTTGCCCTAAGGGAGAAAGTACCGAGACAATTATATAATCAATCAAACAAGCCATATGACTCTGGGTGGTGGATTTTATCCAGGTTTCTGGTGGCTCCTGAAGTTCTTGTACTCCAGCAGATGAAAGAATAACAGATTATAGGCAAGGTTGAATCTCTTTTCTCTCAGCTCTATGCTGCTTTTCACGTACATTGTTGGAGAACATGCAGAGAAGTTAACAAGTAATCAAATCAAACTGAACACAACAGAGCCATCTGCTGCATTATCGCTGTGATCAGAAGTTAGAGAAGAAGCTAAATTTACAAAAAGCAGCGTTAATGACCCTGCTTGTTTGATTCCCTAAATAAATTTCTCAAGAACCCTGATGTCAGTGGAACAAAAGATGATGTAGAGATAGATACTCTCCATTTTCAGAAACCAGGCTTATTTTTCCATCACAAAATAAAATAAAATCAGTACCGTGAACTGACTAAAAGACAAACACAATTTCCTTGCTACCATGCCATCTCTTCTGTTGAGTTTGGTTGCAAAGTCTTCCTCTTGGTTTGCAAGCAGAAATACAATTGTTGTGTCAGGAAAGAATATTTGAAAATTCAAATGGAAGAACCTAGTTGATCAAGCCAGAAGGTATGTGACTCCCTTTTTAGCCACTTCATTTAAATGTGATTTGCTTTAAGAACTCACTGCAGCCTTGGCCCATATACAGAATGGGTTTTCTGAGTGCATATTTGAGAAAACATACTTAAAAACATGTAATTTCATGGGATCCAATATAATATCATACTGTTATTAAATCTGGAATTTCCATCTTCAGGAATTTATTTGAGCACAAATTTTAATAAATTACTTTAGGACAGCCAGGGGAGATCTGCCCTTAGGCCATCCTGAGGTCTGAGGGAAAATGTGTGTATGTGTGCGTGCGTAAGAGAGAGAGATAGGAGGGTGAGGGGGAGAGAGAGATTGAGAGATCCCCCCTCCCCTCCCCATAGAGGGCATCATGATGGTATAGAAAGTTGATCTTATCACATTTGCTCATTTTTTCTGCAAGGACCCTTCTGGGTTTGGCTTCAAATCCTTGCCCACTGGGTAAAATACCTCAGAATTTGGTCCTTTTCAGAACTGAGAGAAGGGGTTGATAAATTCTAGCCAATTTTTACTGATCATTCCTTCTGCCTCATATTAAGGTATTTCACTCATCATTAGCATATAGTAGATGAAGGATAAGCATCCAACCTGAGTTTCATCAGAAATGGGCCAGAGCCAGATCCTTAACTTCAAAGTACACATTGTGCCTCTGGCTAAAAAAAAACATGCACATCCCACACTATCATTTCCTTTGAAATGCAGAAGCAAGGACTTGAGCTCTGGTAGGAACAATTTAAATCTTCTATACACCCCAGCATGAGTACTTTAGAGTTTCTATATGGTAGTGCACTTCATTAAATTAAAGCAGAACTCTGAAATAGCATGAAATACAGTACGTTCACTGAAATAGAGATGCTAATTTAGTTGCAGAAGGTAATGTGTTATTAGCAAGAAAGGAGCAGTTAAACCCCGAATTAGGGAAAACATTTTCTCCCATATCTAGAAATTGCTACTTATGTTCTGGGCAAGGAGTAGTGCAAAATATCAAGTGGTACTTTAGCTGGAAGCTTGTTTAATATGTTTAGAAGGCAAGGATTTCTGTATGATATTAAATGTTTATTTTCAATAGGTAGAGAAGTATCATTATAACTTCTCCACTTCTCAAATAGCCACTTTCCAATATTGTTGGTCTGTATATACAGTATGGGATTGATCTACGAAATGCAGTTAATTTTGTGGTAACCTTGGAGGTCACCAGGTTTCCTACTCTTCTTCTGATCTTATACAAAGTTCTCAAGCTTAAGACCCTCTTTGAAGACTTTGATAGGTCTACTTTTGCCTATTTCTCTGGGGATACAGTCAGATAATTTTTCCTAATCCTGGTATCAGAGTTCTTTAGAATGGAACCAAATGGATACAAACCTTGTGCTCAATCACTAAATGAGGATCATTCATTAATTTTAATCTCATCCTTTGAAATCATTGGAATTTTAAAAGGTAATATTAAAGTAAATATTTAAGGTACTTTTACTTTAAAAACTTTTGACAAAGTTAAGAGGATTAAAATTTAGATTTAAAAAATGTTACCTACATTATGGACATATTTGGCTGTTTATATTTTTGGCAAGATGCTAATGTACTTCTGTACTCTACTCATGTCTTCTCCAGACATACCCTCCCTTCCTCCAATATTACTTTTATGGCAAAGAAGTTTTAGAGTCTGGCCAACAATCAAAACAGGATGAATGGCTCTGAAGCAAACATCAAGACTGAATAACCCAACAAACTCCCTTCAGCTGTTGTTTGAATGACCCATCATTCTAGCATGCATGATGGCACAGTGAGAAATGATGGGAAATTCAATCCAATCAGATCAGTGATGGACAAAGAATTGCACTTTGGCTACTGGATGGACCTTTAGCAACCATCTTTGTATTTCAGTAGGGCGGAGATTTATTTACCATTGCCCAATAGTTTCTATGATTACCATCTTGTATACCATAGCCTTTTGGTGGGACAATCTTCAAACTGTCTTTATCAATATATTTCCATTCAGTTTCTGCAAGGGTAGATCTCATAGACCAGGGGTGTCTATGAGATCTGTCTATGAGATTTGTCTCATGTCAAACTCACATCGTCACATTGTCATCATGTATGTATCTTCACTTTTTTTCCCTTCACTAAAGTGGGGGTGGGGTGGCCAGCATGTGACACATCTAGCCCATGGGTCGTGAGTTTGACACCCCTATATGTCCTTTACATTGCTGGGTTCTGAATTACACTGATTTTCAGAATTTCAGTAATTCCAGGAACATAATATTAAAACTTAAGAGGCAAATTGACTAATATTATGATGACTGTATTTTTTTAAATGAAGTAAGCCTTAATATAGAGTAAATTCCTTTGAAAATTCACACAGAAGCTAAGGCCAAAGATGTAAGCTTCATCCATCTCTACGATGCTCCTGCACTATGACACTACACCCTCTGCAGTATCACAGACTAAAAATAATTTAAAACATATAACCCACAGATTCTGCCCACATCTGAGTTATTATGAATAATGTTGTTTATCTTTATGTAGGAAAAAACAGGGTTAACCTTGAAGTGTGTTTACAAGATTTGGCTTTGGCCTTTAAAGATGGTGGCTTTCCTAAAAGAATATGTAATATAATGCATATTTATCCAAAAGAATTGTACATTGGCTGTTGACACCACCCTAAAACATGTTCTGCTTTCATAGCAGCTCCTGGGCACAATTAAAACTATTTGAAAAAACAGTTGAAGAACATGCCACTTTTAAATCTAAATGTGACAGGAAAAAGCTGTTCATTCTTCTTCACAAAGTATTCCAGATTGATGAAATCTTTATCAGGAAGCATTATTTTAATAGAACACATTCTTGCCTAGTGCATTGCCAATATCAGGACTGGCAGATATTGGAAATCACCGGAAATCCATTTTATCTTCAAAGTAAAAAGTTGTAATCCATATTTTATTTTTGTTAGACTTTAACCCCATTTTTCCTTCAGAAGCTCAGACATAAATAGCACTCTTATCTCCATTTTCCCCATAGTGACAATTCTGTAGATTAGGTTGGGTTAATATATTATTGAGTGCCTGGGATATCTTAACAGAAGGAGAGATTGGGCTTCATTGGGTTTCACTGATCATAGTCTAACATCTTACCACTATAGTTGCTCTGATTCTGTGAGCAACATCTTTATTAGGATCTCGACAAGTGGTACAGAAGAAATTGCAAGCCTTCATGTTCTCAAAAGTTCTTAATCAGGCAAGCTTTTACAAAAAACAGAGTTGTAAAAGAAGGGTTTTAAAAAATATATATGTATCCCGAAATGAGATCAGAAGACCTGCAATTTAAAATTCAAGTAGAGATTAATCAGTTGAATGCAGTATTTAGTAGTAAGTATAATCTTTATCAGAAAAGTATTTAGAGACACCTACCATTTCAGTAAAAAGGAAAATATTGTCCTGCAGCTTTTAAAAATCAAGTATTAGCCTCCAATATCCATCTATAGGTTCACCGGAGTAGGACTAAGTTGAGTGTGACTTCAAGACTATGTCTGTCTCTAAACTAGTTGCTCTGCCCCTCTATCACACCATTTTTGGCATCTCCATAATTAAAATAATGTGAAATAAAGACGTATGTGGAAAGACTCCAGGGCAGAAATAGCTTAAGGGAGGAGGAAGGAAAAAACCTGTGTTAATTTTACAATTATCTAAACTCTACACAGTAGAAAATTGGAAAGTGGTCTGGTCTGTTACTAATCCTACCACAACTATGTTGGAAAATGAGCAAAAGGCAGAAACATGTCTTTTTTTTTCCTAATGAAAAATTGTAGGTTTCTTTCCTACTGTTTTCTGCCTGGTTGGATGTCTTCATGTTGAAAAAGAGGAGAGCAAGGTGAGGAAAGATAACTCAGAAAATAAGGCACGGTTGGGAGAGAAATGTCTGTAGGTGAAACCTAGCTAATTACTGAGAGGAAGAAGATTCCCCAAACACATTACCTCTTGCTATTGTTTACCTGACTGTGTTTCCAGAATAATGAGAACACACCTTCAGGCTGTTTTTGGGCAATGTTAGAAAAAGGACGAGAATCCTACTTGTAAGCTGTAGTGCAGCTAATGACAAGTCTATGAGCTGCCTCACTTATAGACTATAGATGAGATGAAGGGAATCTTGCAGAAACAAAGGAGAACTGTGGTGTCAAAGCAGGAGTGTGCAAAGGTTGTCACCCAATACACATACATAGTTTAAATGCCTTCTGGTATTTTTTTTCTTTTTAAATTATTTTTCCAGGTGGAGAATTTTTGTGAAAGGAGTTCTGAGTTGGGCTAAGAATGCTGGATCTTATCTTATCTTATCTTATCTTATCTTATCTTATCTTATCTTATCTTATCTTATCTTATCTTATCTTATCTTA
>JAEANM010021832.1:0-11745 GCA_017656035.1 Myanophis thanlyinensis
AATCAGAACACAAGCCCAAATTCAAACTACTACAGAGGGTATAAAACCCAGGGGCTCTCAGCATCTCAGCCCTTTTTGTCCAGGACTTCAAGTCATGAGGTCCTGATCCTGCTCCACCAATAAAACCATTCTTCCAAGCAGCCTCCATGTTTCCAGTGTATTTTTCCCCACTTGGAACTGAACCACATGGACATTTCTTCCAACACTGCAATGTCTTTTTAACTTCCCAGCCTAGGCTACTTTCCTGAAGAAGATTGATTTATGCCTGGATTAGACTTCAGCATCACTGCATATCAGGGAATGTCATCCAGAGACAGTTGCATAGCTGTTGCATGTATTGCATTCATAGTCATGTGAATGTTAATTTTCTGGCCTAATTATTGGCTGGTCTGTCGCAGAATAGTTCTTCAAATTATTGTTTTGGATCATATACATTTCCTTTCCTTAGTTCTTGCACAGACACAACACAAACTGATCCTTAGTAATTTACCTGTATGTCCATCTCTACCCTGGTGATTGAGACTCATTACATTCTGATCAAGAAGAAACTTCACCAGTTCTATGTTCTTGCCATAGGTACATGCACTAAATGAATTAGAAGAATTTTTGAAAGCAAAATCAAATCAGTTATTGAGAATATTTAGTCAATAATGTATAACAACACAAATACATTAGAAAAATCTATTCTCTCCCTCCTTCCCTCTCTACACACATACACACATCTTCCTATATGTTGGTTCACAAAATTTATATTAACTCCCAAATGCTTCTGTTGAGCCATGTATAAAAAAAAATTAACTGAAAGAAGCAATTCTTTGAAGAAAGAACTATCTTCCTATTTTTGCATTGTTTTACCCGTAGATTTCTATTGCATTTCATCACAGACCAGTAAATTCTAAAAAAGGTAATCATATAAAAATTTTAAAAATACAAATATTTTCAGAGCTTCTGCATATAGAATTGCTGATGCAGTTCTAATATTGTTAAGTCCTGTTGCTTTTCATTTTCTTTGCACAAATTACTTCTGGTTTTTGTCTTTACATTCTGGGTGTTGTATTTATGTTATTTCATTGTTTTATAGCTTTGGTCACCTAGAATTTTTTCCTCACTAATGATACCTGGTACAAATATGAGACTCAACAGATGTGTTTTATAGCAGATGCATTTTGCTCTATGGAAAACCGTAAATAAGACTACAAAAAGGGAAGCTTGGGAATGAGACCTGTGAGTATCCCAGGAAAAGGAGATAAAATTGGGTTTACCAATCCTTTTCAGTAATATTTTGAATAACCAATCAAATATCTGACAGACAGAACGATTCAGTAATTTTTTTCAGTTCGAAAAAAGGGGGGAAAATGAAACATAAAACAATATACCTATGAAAGGCAGTTTCACTAAATATATTTTCCTTGGTGAGACTTTCTGTTCCTGAAAGTTGGATTAACTCCTTTACAACTTCAAATTTTCCATTGTAGCAAGCCCTAGAGACAGAGAAAATTATCAAGACATTGTTTTTAGTAAAGAAAGGTGGAAATTAGTGCATGCTAAGGAAAAAAAAAGCCCTGGATTACTTGTTACTCACAAGTGTAGTGGCGTGTCCCCATAAATGTTAACCACATGGGATTGGACTTCAAAATTACTTTGGAGCAAGAACCTGACAATATCCTGATGTCCAAATCGAGAGCAGAAGTGGAGAGGAACATGGTCTTCATTGTCTTGAGCATTCACTACCATTCAATCAAAGAAAGAAGAAAAAAAAATAGTAGCTATAATTAAAGGTGTATCATGGATCATGGTTGTGATGTATAGATTATGAAATTTCATTGGAAGGGGACAGAATCTGACAAACTCAAGTGGTCTTTTATGTAATTTGATCCCATAAATCAGAAGTACATATCCACTGATTCCTCACATATTTACATTCAATCCAGAGGAAAACTTACCCAAAGATCAGAAAATAAAAGAACACAACTTTTAACACTGTCCAAGACCAGTGAACTAAGAATAAGGTACAAACAAAAGCAAACACTTACATGACCAAATTAAAATAATGAGCAATCTGTGCATTTAAATGAAGCAGTTCAAAATCAAAACAAGTTGATTTAGAACAGTTAAGCAAAACTAATTTGTCTGAGAAAGTCTTGGTGGAAAGGAAATATTATCTGACCTAAAACCATGATTGGAAGTCTTCTCTCTAGCTGGTAGTCCAGAAGAAAGAGAGAAATCTTCAACCCAATTGAGGGACAAATGAGGAACCACATAGAAATCTGAAGCTGTCCCTCAAAGATTCATCCATCTGAACATTAACTTAGTGATGTTGTTTGGAACTTCAAGGGACTGCACCCCTCTTTCTATTTTTCCATTTTCCTTTCCATTAGTAGGAACAGTTTATCCTCACTTAATGTCCATAATGATACTTCATGAGATGCAAAGAGCTGTGTGATAGTTTCTAGTCATTTTCATATCCTTGGTTTGGGATTGAAATATAAAAATAGAACAGAAGCAATGCTCTGTTCCCAGGCTTGGGTTTAGCTGTGATTGTAATATATTAGTGGGGCATCTTTTGTAGTTTTATACTATTTATGGTTGCAGCTGTTTCAGTCTGTCTGCACTGCTTATTTATGTGAGTTTAAAGTGTTTTAATTGTTTTTACTTTATTTCTGTAAGGCACTCAGAGTCTTCTGGAGTGAGTGGCCATAACACATCTAATACATTAAATTTAATTAAATTTAAACCCACAAAAGCTATCCTGCCCTAGTCCTTAAGGGGAAAAGTTTTCCAGCTTGCTCTGCAACCAATCCTGTGTAATGTTTTCCCTGTGGAGTTGATGATTCCAACTTGCAAGGGGGGATTAAATCCTTCCAAACAGCACACACATTGCTCTCTCATCTATCTTGGGAAGCAGTATCCATTGCTTATGCCGCTATAAAATGAAATAAAAAACAGATTGGGGACCCAGTTATAACATCAAGCTTAGCTGCAAGCCCAAACAACAGGAGTGTCCATTGGTTATAATGTAAACATTCAAAATGGCAGACACAATGGTATGATCAAGGCTCTGCCTGTATTGCAATGGTGCAATGACAATAAAGTAAACTAACCATTTTTGGGTTGTATGTATGATACAGATAAAATAAGACAGCTTCAATCACATTGCTGTGGCTACCATCTGAACTTTTTTTTTTAACCATACACTGCAAACACCCTACCTCTCCATATACTGTTTTTCAAATATCATTATTGACTGATAAAGGATTTGTACCCTACAGCTGACCTTTTATGCCTTTTTCCTGTAATTGCTTAGAAACCTGAGACCCCACTGTAATCAATTATTGCTGCAGTTATGTTTGCTGAGTATTATTGTGGGGTTTTCAGTCAAGGAAAATAAAAAAACTTCACTGAGTTAATGACCTTTTCACAGGAATCCTGCTACCTTACATATTAAGCACGCAGAGAGAAATTATGACCCAAAAGGCAAGTGTTAAAGGAAACAAGCACCCAAGTTATTACAAGAAGAATGAGAAGCCAAAATTATTCAGCATAAAGAAACAATGTTCTGTGGCCTGGAAAATTCATATTTTATTTAAAATACATTAATACTCATGCTGCGAATCAGCAATAATTGAAACCTATGTCTTACAAGATGTATTCAAATTGGGAAAGGTAAATGTAAGCATATGTATGAAGATAAGTATATTGGAGTAAGAAATGAATTCTTCTAAAAATGTTCTGTAGAAAAACTGAAAGTTTTCTAGGCTGATTATTTGTACATATATGGCATTGTTTGATTGACATTAACATTCATGATTAATCTGAAGCTGATGTTACTTACAATTTACTCCTTTCCTATCATCAGTTCAAAATAAGTATGTTTTTTTGGTCTTTGCCTACCAAAAAAGAGAACTCTTTCCTATCTTATGTGATCTATAATAACAAACAAAACATCTTTCATAATAATAGCAACTTTGGCATACACATGTTGCTTTTGTCTGTCTTTCATACAAATTAGAACTCTGTTTACTGGGTTCTTATGGGTTTTTACAGCTTTTTAGAACTAGGACATTATTTTTCATTTGAGCTGATAAACCTCAGAAAGTAGCATTGTTGTTCAGTTTTAGCAATGTGTTAAACACCTGTATGTATTTTAAAACTGGCCTCAGTGTTACTTTGTGTACTCGATTTACCAGAAAAACAATGAGATGAAATCAGGGGAGCAGAACTGTGAGAATCACAGAAATGTCCCTCACTATCAGTGCCTCTTAAATTTGTAAATTCAAAGTTTGTTCCAGTTGACATCCAAGAAGTAGAATTTCACAATTTCTATCAAGAGGTATCATTGGTGTGATACCTCATGAGAAAGATTAGATTCATCTCCTGTGGGGATTTAATCTAGTTAAGTATTTATAAAGAATATTCAGGAAACAGCATGCCCTTCATTTTGGCAGAAATTTTCCAATTCATGGCTTGCAGTGATGAGTTTTTCACTTCTCATAAATGCAATAATTCACTTGAAATTGATGTACAGAGGTCAAAAATGCTTCTGAAAGACATTATTGCTGCTAAACAGTAGTGCTTAAAATACACATTTCATTTCCAATCAATATTTTGCATCTCTTCCCCCTACCCCAAATTGTTTGGGACACTGAAGTCAATTCAGTGAAAGTTTATCAGATTTCAAACACTTATAATTAAGTAGGCTGGATTTTATCAGAATTGTAACACAGTATCCAAATCACACTTTAGGAAAAGTACTACTTTTATCTTTCTGACTTACATTGGTAAGAAAAATATATCAGCATGGAATCCAGTTATCTTATCAAAACTAAAATGGATATATTATTTACTAGCAATGCTAAGAATTCATAAAACTATACTATAGTTCCTTCACATAATCCTTTACTTATATAATGGAATAAATTTCAAAAATGTTTTAGAAAGCATATCAAATAAGAACAGTCTCATGAAATTAGTTGTCTTATATAACACAAGTATAGAATGTGAAAAGAACAAGCATTATGAAGCTGAATTTAGTTAAAATATTTCTTAAAAACAACCATCCACAGAAAATGTGCAGTTCAAATAACACCACTTAAAAAGAAATGGTAAGAAACAACCACAATAAAAAAAATAAACATCTGTGCTATTCATCTGGTAATAAGTGTACATCAAAGGATTTGGAGATTCGCCCATGGTCCTTTGCTGGATTCACGCCGTATTTCAGTTGGCAATCAAAATCCCAGGTGCAGTTTTGAATACCTTCCATCTTTGTCATATTTGCTTATGTGAAAAATAGAGCAGATGAAGAAAATATATAACTCATAATGGATCCCCATTTTAGCAGAATATTCTAGATAATATACCTACTGTAAATGTCATCCAGAAGAAAGCAAGCAAGGGATATGAGACACAAATTCTCATCTTGCATGCTATGGAGCTAGGAGAGAATAAAGGTTTGTGTAGAGCATGGAGAACAGTCCATTTGTTCAAAGGGATTTAATGAAAAATAACCCAGCATTGATTTATTAGGACTGCCCAAACTGGGCTGCAAAACTCTTGAGGACCAGCAGAAAAGAGATGTAAAACAGTGTTAATATTTTGCTGCTCTTGAATTTTCAGTGCAGTTCTAGAAAGACTAGATTTATATTACCTAATTTCAGATTGAGAGGCAATAGGAACCTGTGAACATCTTTCTATCACCCCAACATCTCTCCATCGCTCCAAGTTCTTTCTATCATTTTTTTTGGGTCATCACTATATTTGAAAGAGATAATCAAGTGATACATAACCAGTATACTACTCGGATTGATTAATTAATTGAAAATGTTCAGCAAAAAACGTCCTTTTCAATCTATCATGGCTTATAGTTTCTGAACTTCATGCTTGCCTATATTTAGTGATTGTGTGCAGAGGAGTCAGCTGAAACCTATAGATACAGGACTGAAACAAGAATGGTGAATTAAACCCCCCAAAAAGAGGGTATTACTATCAATACTGGAATGCACTCTAACTATACAATTTTGGACTTTATTTTTTACTGCCTTCGTGATATGGTGAAAACATGGAACTGGTGTGTTAGAGCATAATACAGGGGTGCAGGCTCAAGGCCCAGAGGTGTTTAGGTCTGGCCCGCAGTGCCACCCTGGAAATAGCAAAGGACTGACCCACAGTGTCTCTGCCAGAGAAAACGGAGTTGAGGGTCGGCCTCCTGCAGCCCTTTGCCAGTGAAAATGGGGGGCCCAGGGAGGCAGCGTGCTCTGTTTTCACTGACAAAGGGCTGCGGGAGGCTGTCGTGGTCAAAAATGGAGTCTCAACAAGTGATATCAAGCTGGCCACGCCCAGTGGTGGGATTCAAATAATTTTACAACCAGTTCTCTGCCCTAATGACCAGCTGGGTAGGCATGGCTGGGTGGTTATGTGACTGGATGTGCATGGCCAACTCGATGCCACTCACATCGAGGGGCGCTTCGCCTCACTCAGCCTCTCATGACCATGGGGATGTTGCAATGGTCCTAAGTGTGAAAAATTGTCATAAGTCACTTTTTTCAGTGCCATTGTAACTTTAAATGGTCACTAAATGAACTGTTGTAAATCAAGGATTATCTGTATAAAATACAAAAAGCTTCTTTGCTTGCAAAAATCTGCCCTAAATACCAATCATTAGATTAGAAATGGGGAAATACACACTGAAGATCAATGAGTCACAGCTGTCATGGAAACCTAAATCATTCTATCTGAATACCTTCCTTTTCCTCAGCAATACCTGCAACCCAGAGTTATAAATCAGGCAGGGTGCCAAACCACATTGAGGAATTAAAGTAGTTAAAATACAAGGATAACTATCAGCAGCCAACTCTTGCTCATAAAGTGAAACTCTTTAGCAGAACAGTCATTTAAGCTCTTCAGAAACTGGGTGGGCATATTTGGGCTACAAAATGCCAAGCGAAAGAGACTAACATCTTGAGTGAGGGCTAAGCCCATTCTGTCTTTGTTCAGACCTTGCTGCAGGGAATTTTTGCCTATGAATATAGCTTTCTATCTCATTATCTCTTAAGTGCTGACATCTTCTATGGGCTATTAAGGAAGGTGGGGGCTACTTTCTCCCTCTAAGAAAACATGTTTCTCCATTTCTCATTCAGGGAATATATTTTTCCTTTTTAATATTTCTCAAAATATTCCATTCTTCTAAGAGAAGGGTAGGTGCTAACTTTCTACAATTGGTGCCAAGTTACTATGCCATATTATCATGAGAGAAAACTAAAACAAATTGGAAAGAGGGTCCACTTATTACCAGTGAGCAATCATATGCCTTGGCCACTCCAAAGCAATGCAAGAGACTCCTGTCCCAAAAGTGCTTTTTCAAGAGGCAACTGGAATTTCTGGAAACCAAGAAAGCCCAGTTGCCTCTTGAAAAAAGTACCTTTGGGACAATCATGACATGGATGATTGAAAAATTCCATAGACAACAGACTCCTATGCTCAGTGAACTGACAAAGCACCTAGGACAAGCAATCATTAGATCAATTTGCACAATTTAAAGATACTAGCTGACCTCACTCACCTCACCAGATATCCTAAACTAACCATCCAGATTTAAGGAAAGATCACATGCCCCCAGAAAGCCAGTAAAAAAATCAGACAGAATGCCAAGCTTGCATCCTGCCTCTCAGCACTGGCTATGCCAACACTTCTGTAAATAGCTGTTCCAGGCATATTGGAAGTATATGTTTTATTGTGGGCAAAGATGAGACAGAGGCACTTGGTTTAAGTAAAACACAGTCTTCTTTATTCCTAACAATTTCCAGTCACTCCGAGCATGACAAGAAAACTAACAGAAAAGACAGCTCTTTATATTTTTGTCCGGCGCGTCTTAACCAATCAGAGAGCAGGATTTTCCCACTCTCTGTTTTCTTCCCGCCAAAGCTATACTCCTTTTGCACTCCTTATATGGATATACTACAGTATACCCCCAAAGGAAAGTGCCAGAAATCATTAAAGCAGTGTAAAAAGCTTAAAACAATCCTTTAACAACCTTTAAGAAAGTCAAGCCCCAGGAATAAAAGTACCACAAAAAACTCTGGGGGGAAATCTCAATTGAAGCCCACCCACTGGCCACGCCCACCCTGGACACATCCCCAACCACCACCATCCAGCCCCCTGAGATCAAACACAAGCCTGATGCAGCCCTCAATGAAATCGAGTTAGACACCACTGGCTTAATACAACTGGAGGATACCCTTTAGGTCGCTGAGTCCAAATTAACCATACGGGCCATGGTGGTGCAGTAGTTAGAATGCAATATTGCAGGCTAACTCTGCCCACTGCCAGAAGTTCAATCCTGACAAGCTCAAGGTTGACTCAGCCTTTCACCATCAATCTGTCTTACAGATATGATTTTTCTTTTAACATTTAATCAGAAATTACCTTCCTATATCTTAAATTTATTATTCTACCTCAAATTGTCTATTTCCAACAATATGAACATTAGTGTATAGACAATTAATGATTAATTTTATGAGCCAATAGTTTTTTATTTTGGATTGACCTGGTAATAGCAACATAACACACCCATTTCCTTTTAGTTTTTACTTGATATTGTTCTTTAAAGATTTTCACTTCCAACTTGTTCATAGCCTTTCTGATCAAACCTACTACGTACTATTCCAATCTGCTTTTGTTAGCTGCTGTCAGTTTTTTTATTAGCAATCCATCATTTAGAAAAAGTCAGATTATGGTTCTAGAAATCACTCTTACTGCTCCCATTATATATGAAGCTAATCATTCGATTGTAATGTTCTTTCTCTTTGCAGTCCTGTTCTATACATTAGAAGAATATGGCTATCCAAGAACTAAAGTGTCCTTCTCAAGTGTTGAAAAATTCATTGTTTAAGTGCTCTTGGCAATATCATTTTTTTGCTATATGTATCAGAAAGGTGAATGGTTAATGTGTTTGATAAGTGGGCATGAATCTGTTCTATGGTATCCCTAATCCTTGTGCTGGCAGTCAACATTCTTCATGAGCCATGTTGACGCATGCTCATGTTAATAGTGAATCATCAACTATTAGAAATTTTCCTTATCTTATTTCCAGAACAGGCGCGTCTTCTCTGTTCTTTAGGGATCAATCTATTTATTCAACAATATATATTTTTTCTCTTCTTTCCTTTGTAAAGACCTCTGAGTAATTTCTGAGTTGTAGTGGTGCATTATATCTACATATTTTTTGGTTACCATTCTTGTCTATTGGGAAGTTTCTTAGACTCCTCTTATGATTCCCTTCATACGTCCATACTTGTTTGGTTTAATCAATCTTTCCCCTTTCTTAAGAGTTGAAGTCTGGCTGTTTGTGGCTCTAATCATTTTATATTTTCATCATACATTACCGAACCCTTGCATTTGTTGCCAAATAGGCCAGACTGTTTTCAGGCAGACACATAAACATGCTACAAGCATGACAGATCATGACTGCAGGGTGACGTTAATTCATCTTTCCTTTACTGTTGTAGAGAGCAGCAGTTGAAAATAATGAAAATACATTCTTCTGGTAGCAGGAAGTCAAATTAAAGGGAGAACATGCTGCTTGTTATGAGGGGAAAAGTAGTTAGAGATATTCTATTCAATTTATCTTGCTAACTCTCTTGCCCATTCTTATTTGATTGCTGGGTGCACACATTCCTAGAAACTAAATGCATTTTCTATCTTCTGTAATGTCACTGATTTACGTTTCTCAAAATATTTATTGACTTAATATTGGGTAGACTTACAGTATATGAATGTCTAGCAAAAATGTACAATGTAGATGAGGAAACACAGTGTTTGCATAATGTTGTATGTATAAATACTTAATTTGATACGATTGAATACATGTATTCTGACACTGATGAGCTATAGGTTGATCTGTATCTCTCTTGCAATTAGGATGCTGTTGCAATCTGACTAGATCAGTTTCCAATAAGAATGTTGTGATTCTCTGCATGTGGATAATTACATTTCTTTGATTCTATCATATTTACTTTCTATTAAAAATATATTGGTAGTAACTAAATATGCAAGTGCTTTTGCAAGCTAAATGGGGAGTAAAAATGGTGATGGATGCCTGAATGCATATCTTATTGAAAGAAGCTGATAACATCTGAATTCTGATGCACATTTAATTTAAGCCTACAATACTTAAAAGTAAAGATTTGCCTGACATTCCACAGAGTATGGATTTTCATGATCATAAAAATGGAAATGCAAAACTCTGGGACAATGACAAGATAGGGTTTATACATTCCTAGCTGTGCTTCCAATCTTTTTTTTTAAATCTGATATAAACCATCACAGACTTTCATAACCTGAAAGTTATATTACAGGAAAGCCTTGTATGGGAGAAAGCCTGCTTAACCAGGCCTGTTTTTTGAGGAATCTTCAAAATAATTAAAAATATATTTCTATGTCTTTGGTGTTGATTCTTAAGAGTCTTTTATATCAAAGCTCAGGTGTGGGTTTTAACCTTCAATAACTTTTAAGAATTGAGTCCAGAATCATTGTCCTTGACATATGTCCATAATGGAGTATGTCCATTATGGTAGTATATTGTGACAATCAATTTTATAATCTTTTTTTTATAGAAAATGTGATGTTGGAAAGCAAATACCACATTCATTAATTGAATGCTGTGGTTAAGAAAACTCATGCTGGTTTTCAACAACAAACTATCGTAAAATGTGATCACTAGATTATGGGATGCTGTAAACTGCAGTAAATGTAGCTCTGTTGCTGACCACCTGAAATTTGATCACATGACCAGTTTTGGTGCTTGCTTTGCTATTATATAGTGGAATATATAGAGGTTCAGCATTACCAAATTTGGAAAATACAGATTAAGCTAGAACTGCTAGTAACCTGCATGCAGTAACAGAGATCTCTACAGATTCTATACAATACACTCCCATACGTACTTTCTTAGAAGTAATTTCCACTGAATTTGATTAGATTCTTCAAGTAACTGGATATAATTGGATAATATTAGTGCCAGCTGAAGGAAAAATCAAACAATGTCTGGCAGCTCTACTTGCAGTTAACTGTATTCAGAAATTGAAGCAATGGCAACAAGGTCAGTTGGACATATCAAGTTTGATATGAAGAGGACTTTCATGGTTTTAATAATTGGTAGAAGGGAGTATTTGAAATTAGAGTGAGACAGATTCTATTCATACTTAGGCACAGACACTTTATACATTAAGATATTTTAAAAAATTTAGGGAGATATATTCCATTTCCTCATATACTTCCTTTGTGGGCATATGTATACAAGTGGTCCTCAACTAATCACCATTTAAATGTTAGTGATCGATTTAAGTTATAATAACCACTCGATAAAGTGACTTAATGACAATTTTTCATACAACCGTTGCAGTATCCCGATGGTCATGTGATCATAATTCAGACACTTGGTAACGGGCATGTATTCAAGACAGTCACAGTATCCTGGGATCATGTGATTATTGTTTGTGAACTTCTGACATGGAAAGTCAATGGGGAAGCCAGGTTCACTTAACAACCATGTTGCTAACTTAATAATTGCAATGATTCACTTAATAACTATGGCAAGTAAAGTTGTAAAATGGGACAAAACTCACTTAACAACTAGCAACAGAAATGTTGGGGTCATTTGTGGTCATATGTTGAAGATTACCTGTACATTGCATAGTCAATGTACGGCAATCAATGAAGGAGCTTAGTAATTTATTTGTTTGTTTATTT
>JAEANM010021833.1:0-11745 GCA_017656035.1 Myanophis thanlyinensis
AACGCTTCGCCACCCTTATCGCCACTAAATACGTCCTAATATAGGCTTGCAAAAGTGTTCAGTCAGATTCAGAGTGAGTGGTCCTCCAACCGCTCTCTAGGCGTCTTTTCCGGCGCTTCATCTCCCTTAGCTCCTCGGAAAACCAGGGAGCCAGTTGGGATCAACGCCGGGTCAGACGCCGCAAGGGCGTTTTCTTCAGCATTGGGAAAGGGATAAGATTCTTTCCTGTTGGCTACCTTAGTAAAACCAAAATCATATAATTCTTTTTTCCAATCTTCTTATTGCCTTTCGGCATTTGCTATCTGAGATTACTATCTCACTCTGCCTAACACAGGACAGCCCTTGGTGGTAGCTTGCTAGCAAAATCATTGGTTTGTATGGATAAGATCTCTGATTCAATATTGAATGCTGCAGGTGGGAGAAAAAACTGCTAAAGAAGAAAATCAATCAAATTGGATTCACAGCACTGAATTAACCACAACTAACTCAGAAAAAGGTAGCACTATGTAACTACATGTGATATAGCATGCGGTAGTCAGCTGTGTCTTACTTTTTGTAATTGTGTCAAATTTCCCATTTCATCAAAGATATCTAATACCGAAGAAGATAAAAACCTATTGTGCACTAATCATTTATTCTACTGAAAAAAATGTATAAAAACCTATAATTTAAAAATACACAGATTTCATGTAAAGTTTATTGATTGATCATTCATCACTAAATCAATTAGGAATCAATTAGAATAAGATTTACATACTTTTAATTGTTCCTTGAAGAAATACAATATTATTTACCACATTTGCTGTCATTCTACAAATAACCTGCTAAAAGTAGTTGACTAGTCTACTTTAGTTTGAAATTGTATGCATTAGTCTTTAAATACATTCAACATAGTCAATTCATTAATGTTGATAAAGTAATGAATTGTAAGAAATCAATCTACTAAAATGAAATAATTACAGATTTAAAAGTAAATGGTATTTTGCCAATTCTTTCACCATTAAAAAAAATGAAAGTCATATATTGTTTGTTCTCCTTTAGCTTTATTCCAACTGTTGTTTCCAAGAATTTTGGAGATATTCAAGTTAGGAAGCTTTAGGCCCTTAATTGATGGAAATATTTAGGTAGCTTCTATTTCAGTTCTGTTTGAATTAACAGTCTGAAAGATTCATTACTCACCTTTGAACGAATCTGTATTAACGCCAAGTAGTTCATTTTTCTAGGACAGAAGATCATTTTTGCACACAGTTTAATTTAAACTTAAAACTGATAAGACTGTTTTGATCTTAATGGAGTACAAGTGATATCAGAAAATAGTAAACCTTTAAGGTTTCATTTGGAAAACCAAAACCAAAGCAATATCTTCCAGCAATGATTCCTAAATTGTATAACAACCTTCCTTATTATCTTAGGATAAAGCAAAACTTAAGGTTCCAATCTGGAGTAATGACTTGAAGTGGATAATATCATCTCTCTCAAGCTAAAATGATTTTTATGGATCCAGATTTGATTTGGATTCTGTGTATAAGAGACAGAGAGATTGAAAATCAGTTTAGTGTCCCATAGCTTCCCCATGTGGTTTGTGGCAGCATGATACATGCATATTCTGAAGAACAATTTCTCTACAACTTCCTTGATGTTGATTTTTGATTTCATAAAATAAAGCTAATTAAGAAGAAATGCCTCTGGTACAAAGAGCTTAAGAAATACTGCTTCATAGTTGGAGTAGGGGGGAGAAATGTTTGATGCTATGATAATTGCTGAATATAAATATTGGTCAGGGGTCATTAAAACAAAAATGAAGTCCAGGCTATGCAAGTCTTTAATAGATAGTAGCTCAGAAATTCAAATTAGTTAAATCAAAACATTTGGATTGAACCACCTTGGGCTTGTGACTCCATGGTGAGTCAGAACTTTAAATGGCTACCTGGGGCAGTTATCTCAAAATTCCATGTAGATACCAATGTTGTTTGGGCTATAATCACAAAATATAAAATTAGTCCGGTCTTGAAATATTCATTCATTTGTTGTCTTTTGGGTTTAACAATTTTATAGTGGCAGTTCCAAGCAAAATGATCAAGGATGACGGATATAGAGAGATGATATTCTGCAATACCTGAAGAGATACAGATTGCTTATTTCTGATTTATCCGAAAATAACCTGCTTTCATTATTCTAATTCTTTGTATAATTTATCAACTACTTAGCAAACTGGGTCTCAAGTCAAATATTCATAAAGTTTAAAAAACAAAATTAAAAGTTCATTTGTTGATTGATTTATAAAGACCAGTAAAATAAGGACAAAGAGAGTCGTTAATTTCTCCACTTCCTTATACCACTTTTTTTAAAATAAAAATTTTCTAGTTTTCCTCTAAAATTGAATATATGCTGATAAATAAAGCAATAGAACATAGAGTGATAAGGCTTCAGAATTGCTATCATTCTCTACAATCCTTTGAAGTTTAATTTTCAGAAGTTAATCCCAGTCTTCTCCATTAGAGCAAACTAATCAATTTAAAATCAAATTCAAATTCAAATCAAATTCAAATTTAAATATATTTAAATATACTGATATTTAAATATTTAAATATACTGATCGAGCATACTGGTTTGACTTGCACTTCTACTATTAGTTTCCCTTATGCTAATAAAGGGAAGTTTATCTGGCAATATTTGAGACTCTATTCAGGCTTCATGCTGTTGATACCAATGCAACTGATATAGCTTGAAAATGTCTGATGCTGCCACGATTTGACTAAATCTGTTGTGCTTCTAGCAAATTCAATGCAGAAACATGGTGTGGGAGTTTCCCCATAGAGACATAGGGATGGGCCATCAAAGTAATATTTTTAGCATGCATAGGTGCTTGATCAGCAAATTAATCCTAATTTGTATGAACATAATCGTTGAGTCCAGCCTAATGGTATTGCAAGTCAAGAAACAGACTTGGATTTACTCTAGGTATACAACCTTATCAAAGTTACATAAGGTAACTATTAATGGGGAGAAGATACAGATCTATGACCTGTGGCAACAAACCATTTTAAATCTGCTTTGATAATCTGTATAGTTAGTCCAAAATTTTAAACCTGGGTGGCAGACTGTTAATTTCACAAAGGTTGGGAAATGGCCAGATATGAAATTAAAATTCTGCTCCTCTGCCATTTCTATTTTGTTTTCCAAGGATAGGCTCCAAGACTAGGTTATGATCCCTCTTTCAGGTTTAGCTATAAGGTTTTGGCACCTTAGTCATCGGCAGTTAAGATTGCAGCCTTTAAAAAGAAAATGCTCATCTTTGTCTGCTTTCAGGGCAGGCTACATAACCCCTGTTCTTCCAAAGAGCTCATTATTGTACAACCTCAACAGGTCTGCAGTGTCCAGTTATTTGCAGTTTCTAATGCAAACTAGATTACAGCCTCTAAAGATAAAGAATATAGAGAGGAAGGGAAGACTTTAATGACAAAGCTAATAAGCACTTTTCTCATATTGGGATGACAGAGTTTGACTCATCTAAAGAGCTGATACCAGCTTTTAGTTGAAAGCAATCGGGTCTACAGTCTCGGAAAGTCATTCTCAGAGGTTGTGCGCTTGTCAAAACTGACATAACAAAGCAGCATTTGGAAAAAGAAAAACAACTGGATAAAGAAGAAAGTGCATTAGCATACTTTGTTTGGAACTTGTCATTTTGATTTGCATGAAAGCCTCTTTTTGATGTTGAGAAGCTTAGGAAGACAAGTGATCTATCAAAGTCACATTGCTCCAAAGGGCCTCACTCAAGCCTTTCTACTCAACTGGCAAGTGACCTGCCATGACTTGATTATTTCACTTGTAGGCTTAATCAATTCCAAAAGTAATAGAATGATTCCCCCCTTGTCCCCTTTAGATTTCCTAGTGTAAATGTAGTTTTTCATATGCCGACCCAATGTGGCACATCAAAAGCAGATAAACTTGAAAATAAACAAATGAAGCAAAATAACAAATAAGTACGGCTAATGTATTTGCTGGTTCAAATGTGTCTGGTTCTTTGCATCCTTGAAATTGAAGAGTTTGTCATCCATTTCAGGAAGGAAACTGTTTTAGAGATTCATTCAAACTTAAAAACAACAACAGCAAGAGCTCTTACAGGTTGCACTCATTTCAAGAGAGCCAGTGGTTTAGTGGTTAAGGCACTATGCTAGAAAGTGGGAGGCTCTGAGTTCAAGCCCTACCTTAAGCATGAAAGCCAGATGGGTGTTTTTGGGTCAGTCATTCTCTCTTAGCGCAGTTTCCCTCACAGGGCTATTGTGGTGGGAAAAATAGGAAAAGGAAGGTGTGTTGGATATGTTCAATGCCTTGAATTATTTATAAAAATAATAAAGGCAGGATACAAATAAATATACAGATAACTTAAGGAAACATTTCCAGCTGAAGCAGGCCAGTCCTGAAGGGTTTAGACTGGTGGGGTTTCTCAAAAAAGTCAAGATGGAAGTCATAACTAGATGCATTATGGCATCCTTTGGAATGTATCATGTTGCCTGTAAAAAAGAAGAGGGCTTCAGTTTTGATTGTTTTTGGTATCTACTCCTCCTTCCCTGACAAATAACCATTGGTCAGACAGAAGCTCTGAACAGGAATTTCGTAAATTTGATTTTTCCTGCTAAATGAAAGGCACACCTATTAACATATGAAGGTCAAGGTCCATAATAGATAAGACGGAAATATAAAACAGTTAGTGTGACCTTTTAGAGTGTGTATGTGTGTAAAATAAAAAAACAGTCTACAAGTGATTATACAATAAAGACGATAAAGATTATAGAGATTAAAATTATAGAGATTAAAATAAACTCTGACAAAACTAAAATATGAATTAACTGAAAAAAAAATCCATAACTATTCATAATATACATTTGATTCAATCATTATTTCTAGGCCATATAACATTTTGTATCATCTTCTCATTTTTGCTTGTACAGATACTTTTCAAAAATAGCTAACACATTCATATTGTGGATTTGTTTCTTAAAATCAGAGTACTCTCCACCCCACCATCCTCATTCTATTTGTCAAACCTCAGGTTTACAGAGCCAAAGGCCTTCACAAAATAACAATTGTATGTTTTAGAGATATTGAAACTCCTGACTATATTTATTTCCAAGCTTGTATTAACATAACTAGTCATTTTAAACCAAAACAAACCTTTAACACAACCAAATCATATTCAGTTACAGAACCTTCATATTTCTTATATCACCAGCAAAAGAAATCCAATTCCCATCTGTTTTTGAGCATTCTTTGAAAAGATCCAGTAACTACAAAATATTCTTTTTTTGACGAATACATTTCATGTTAAAATTTGGTTTACTTAAAGTCATGCATGATTATACGAATAAGAAGACTGAGGTTCAGATCTTCATTTAACCACAAACACTGTAAATGGATTGGACAATCCAAATTCTTTGCTCAACTTCCTTGCCTCAGGATTTGATTGTAGGAATAGAAATACTGTAGATTAAGACAGTAATGGTGACTAGATTATTTATTTCTAGCCATAATAAATTTGTTATTATGCAAACGAAGTTTTAGCTCAATAAGACGAATGTAATTCTTATATTCTTACCTTCTTCTAACAGAAATATGAAGACAAATAGGTTAAGTTTATAGTATTACATATACCATGCATATTAAAATACTTAGAATAGGTGCTGGAGCTATGGATATCTATCTCTAAAGATTTTTTTCTGGAGCTGTCCTTAAACACAAGTATAGTTGAACATTTCACAATTTGTGCTCACGATCAGAAAATATTAAACTGTTATACGAACTACTTTAGATTATTAAGATGTTCACTAAAAACTATTAGGGCTGGTTAATCTTCGCAAATATATTAAAAGGGAAGCTGCCTGAAAAGAGACACATTCAATCATTTCATTTTATCCTATTTTTTTAAGTAAGCACAAAGATGATTTAATTATGCTATGTCAGTTAGGTTGATTAAGCCATCTTGGCAATCTCGGGGATGGGGATGGAGAGAGAGAGAGAGAGAAAGAGGGAGAGAAAATTTCCTTGTACATATTTATCTTTTTTCTCTCTATTCATTTGACAAATAGTCAGTCCACTATTAAAATGAATGTTTTTAACCAAGTCATTAATTCAGATGACACTGATTTTACTTAAAGTGATTGCTTTTTGTATTTTATGTTTTCGAAAAGAAAAAAGGTCAATTTCTATATTTAATTATGCAGCTAATGATTATAGAAATATTAAAACACTTCTAAAAGTTTTAAAGAGGGTTAGTATTTAATGCAGAATTGTTTGCTGACAAGGTAACCCAGAAAATACAATTAGCAGGTAAATCCATTTGAAAATTCAGATTTGGTACATAAGATGCATAAGGCCATATTAATCATATAGTGTGGACTACTGCCATGTATGCACTTCCCTATAGAGGCCATATTATCCTTCTGTGATATAGAAGATTATTTATCCAAATGGGTTCTCATATTATCTTCTTTATCTTGGATAACTGCAAAATCAAGTAGTGACTCCCATCTCAATCAGAAAATCCAGACTAATAATAAAAGTTCCATTTATATGTGTCCTATTTCCTCATAACAGGTGAAAATATTTTGCATTATGTTAGATTTAGGAATTAAGGGGAATGATACTCAATGGTTGCAAACCAGAGTGGAAGGAAGAACTACCATATGCTACTTACATAGGATATATGAGGGAATGGGGCATCCATATTAATGATGTTCAAGAAGGAAATGAATACTTGCTAACTGAAATAAGAAAGGCTTCATCCATCCAAATTCTATGAATAGCTATTACCTTCTTCTTTTTCACTGAGTGAAAGAAGTAAACTTGTGCAACCATCTAAGAAACTCAGAAGGTCAAAGTTTGTCAGTGTGTAAGGACATCAGGACTATGAATACCCCAATTTTCTTCAGGACATGAATGTACTTACAATACATGAATTCCCTTTTGCAGATGATAGGACTGAGAATTTGAGATATCCTAGGCTAGCATTACCCATTCCTCTAATGTGAAAAAAATATTTGGAACTACAAGCAAGCTACTGACTTCTAGCTCTACGATCTCAATTTTGGTTGTAGGAGTGAGGGGAGAGATGAAATAGATGAACATCTATAATTTTTGAAAAGTATGACTTAAATACTTTTGGTTTCAAACTTGGTGTTGTTTGTGAAATGTCAATGTGAACTTTGCAAACCCAAATATTTGAAATCAGCACTGGATTCTAAATGGTTTTCTGCCTAACTTTATACCACTATATATATCTGCGAAACCACTGTGATGCCCATAAGGGTTGCTGGGCAAACATATAGAAGTGCCTAACTGTCAATTCCTTCTAACAAATCTAGGAGTATGGCAATTCCTCTTGATTCAATTTTCATGAGGCACAAAATTCCTTCATGGTGGTAGGCTTATTGACTATTTTTTCTTAGCTTAGGGTCTCCTCCAGCATGTAAATAATCTAAAGCTCTACTTATTGTCCTATGGGGAAAATATTTTCCCACTTCTCAGGGAAAAGAGTAAGAGCACTCACAACATTTTATTGCTCTTCAGATGTAATTGCATGCATCTGAGAACTCTTTCTGGATATATACTTTAGTTTTTCTTGCAAAAAAGGATCCCATTGGATTTTGACCCTGCGTCTTCTCCCAAATATTAAGCAATCATCAACTTACTTGGAGAGAATTTTCCTAAAATTTGCTCTTTTAGAGAGAATAATACAGTTATAGCATAACAAGTATAATAATGTTATACTTGGAAAATATTCTAAAGCTTGTCTTGCATGTGTTGTTCTTAAAATATTTAAAAATATCTCTAAAAATCTGTACCTAATTACATATGTATATACAGTTCTTATTGGATCTGAATAAGCAACATTTGGTTTTCAATAAAATTGGAGCCTATGACTCATCAAAAAGATTAACATTGTATCCTGCTTCTGTCCATTGATAAATTCTTTGCTGAGTTATTTGAAAGAGTGCTTCTAAACTGAGATAATTACACCCATCCAACAAGATAACTTTATAAACCAATATAGTCTATTGAACCTGCATTAAACTAAGAAAAAAATACTTTTCCCACATAAAGACACAGATCTGATCAACTGAGATGGTTATTTCAAATTTGATTAACAGTCTTCACAATAACAAAGAGAGGTTATGTGGTAAAATCATAGTACAGAGTATCTCTTCAAGACAATAATGGATCTTTGGCCTTATTCTATTTTATTTCAACTTTAGTACCTTGTTTCTGATTTTCTATGTTTAATATTTATAAATGATTTCTGACATACAGCCCGACAACTTCACATTCCAGATTTATACTGAATATCCCCATTGGTATAGAAAGAGCAAGGGAAATGTTTAAAAACAAAAAGACAAGAACATGCACAGATTGATCTAATTCTGCATGTTCTTCAAACTTCAGTTTGTTTCTGTCTCTATGAACAGAGTTCAGAAACCTAGTCTAAGAAAAAAGATTGCTGGATTGGAGAAGAAATGGATTGAGTTCATATTGTATATCCAAATGCAAACTAGATGCTATATTATATTTCCTGGACTGACAATCCCTACTCATGGTCACTCATGCCCTAGTCACCTCCAGTCTTGATTATTGCAATGCACACTACATGGGGATGTCCTTGAAGAACATTTGGAAGCTCCAGTTGGTGCAAAATGGAGCGGCCTGCATGGTTTTGTGCAGACCTTAATGTGCACATGTATTACCTCTCCTTTGGGAGCTGCATTGGTTGCCAATTTGTTTTCAGTGAAATTCAAGGAGCTGGTTGTCACCTTTAAAGCCCTTCATGGCTTGGGGCCAGATTATCTGAGCGACCATCTCTCGCCAGTCACATCTACTCGACTCACTATAGCAGAGAGGCAAGGAGTGTTGCAAGTCCCATTCCCCGGGGAAATAAACCTGGTGGGACCCAGAAAAAGGACCTTCTCCATGGTGGCTCCCTTTCTCTGGAACATCTTTCCCCCAGAGATTAGAATAGCCCCCAATCCAACACACTTCTGGAAGGCACTGAAGACCTGGTTCTGCCAGCGGGCCTAGGGAACCCAGAGAGGGATGGAGCCCATTAAATGGCTTGTGTGGTGTGCTGTTGCTAGAGTGGGAGGGGGTATATTATTTTATTACTTTAGTATTTGTTTATTATTTTCTTCTATTAGTTTTATTTTTTATATATGATGTTTTTATATACCTGTAAGCTGCCTTGAGTCACCATATACAAATAGGCAGCAATTTAAAATTTCTAAATATATAAATATTTCACAGGAATACTTGATAAAGTTTTAAAGGAATTCAGAAAAAAGACAATGTCAGTTGTTGACCAACAATATAAGATGTTTGATTGTATTGGGTAGGATCATATCCCGGATCAAGCAAAATGTCAAAATTATTGATTCCAGCTTTTCTGTACTCTAAAAGAAGAAACACTTCTGTCCAGTTGTTTTTTAACTGATCATCAAAGATCCCTGTATCCTAGAAGAGAAGTCCATTTATAGAGGACTACTTTGGTTTATCTTAAATCTGCTGAGCAATAGATCCTTTCAACAAGCTGATCAAGTAACCTAGTCAAAAGACATCTGCTTTCTATATTCCATTTTCCAGTTCCATTTTCTGTAATTTGAATGAATCAAGATCTCAGAATCTGTGTTCTTCTTGATAAGGTATCAAATCGCACAATGAAAAATTAGCTATGATCACCAGTAATGATGTATGACACCATAATGAGTACTCTGTTTGTTCAACCACTATGTCATCACTTTCCATCTTCCACTGCCCCCTTGAACTCCCCAAGAAAATGTAGAGTTGTGGCTCAATTCTCATTAATATAGATCAATAACTCAAGCACAATATAAGGGCGATTTGTTCCAGGCAGGTTTAGAACAGCCTTATAATTAAGTCCCCTTATATTATCTGAACATACAGCACAATTGTTATGGAAAAGAATGGAACCTTAATAAATAACGGGTGAAGTCAGGAATATTTAATTGCTTTTGCTGCATTTGAAAATGAATCTGTGCATTGGAGTACCTCATATGCACCTATTATTTCTAGATAAGCATAGAAACACCTATTACCTCTAGATAAGTTTGTGCAAGCAAGCCATTAAAACCTCCTTAATCCCTCTTGCTAAACATTCCCTTATATTGCTTTGCTTGGAATAAATTCCACTAAATTCAATAGTGCTTACCTCTGCGAATAGTACTGTATGATAAATGAAACTCTCTGTGCATGGGTTTTTGAGATCCAGCTTTGTAATGTCAACTTATCTTACCTAAAAAAAATTCCACTTGAAAAGCCTAATTAGCTCCAAAGTTGTTGAATTAAAAATGTAGGCTACTAATATATGCTGATTGAGCTAATAAAAGAAACCAACAGCTGAATACACAAACAAGCAATACAGTGTAAAACAGAAGCTAGAGATGACTGCTTTTGTTTGGGCAACACACATTAAACCATGGAACAGTTACATTTCATTCTATATGCAGCTTATTTTGAGTTTAGTATCTTTATATTTTATAAGACCAGCATACTTCTACATAAGACAATTTTTCTCCTTGAGACAGCCATCTATGCATAGTTATCTGAATGTAAGATCCACTGAATTCAAAGGGACATAACTGTACACTGTATGGGATATAATGTTAATGACTTTTTATATTGAAGGAAAACAATTTCTTATATGGCAAAGATCACTGTCACAATATATTATATTATCTCCAGAGCTATAAATTATATAGATACGTATAAAAGTAAATAAATACAAAACATTTAAAAGCCCAGGCATTCTGTATATTTAATAAGCACATACTTACTTCCCCAAGTTGCTTAGCAATTGAGAAAAATTCTGTAAATAAATATTCTGATTTTGATTAGCTAGATTATAGGGTTATGTGCTCAGGCTAGTGATACAACTAGATTATAATTTCTATCCTTTCTATCTGAATATCCTTGCCATTGTGCCAAAGACAAAACATCCATTTAATTATTTCTCTTCTTAGCAAAAAGGAAAATGATTTGGCAAGCAGAATTCAGAGACACAAGTTTAGGTAGGAAAATAATATAAAAATATAAGGCAAACATTTTCAAACTGAGGAATTCCAACTTTTCATTGCTTCATAAAACCATTTTTAAAGGCAAGGTTTTCCATAAATCTCTTGAAAGAATAATTTGCTGTTGTTCTAGAAGCATCCATTAAGCCTTATTACAATTTATTGTTCCTTCTGGAAATCAAAAGTTTTAGGAAATAGTGCAAGTACAAATGAAAAATGCAAGATTAATCCCACTATCAGCAGATATAAATCAAGATGACTTCACAATTTTCATGTAATTCCCTTCTGCTGTTGATTCAATAAGGAAATTTAATAATAATAGGATTTGCTTTAAACACAACTGTTCATGAACATTGCAGAAATAGTACTTTGAGCAATAGCTTGTGTATTTTATCCTGAGACATATAAAATATAATCAACTATATATTGGTATTTATAATCTAGAAAAGGTAAACAGAAATATTTTATTGTTTGCAAATTATTGTTTGTGGCTGTTTTATTTTGAGAAATAATGGCAATCGCAACGTTGCTTTAGTGAAATCAGCTCTTTTTATTTACAGGATCAGTCAGAACAAGAACGAAGAACAGCCGTGACAAAATCTCTATTTATACTATATACAAGTGTGTGGAGTAACCAATCAGAGAGCAGGATTCTCCCGCTCTCTGATAA
>JAEANM010021835.1:0-11745 GCA_017656035.1 Myanophis thanlyinensis
GTAGTATCATAATTAGTGGCCAAATTCTGTAAAATTAGCTTTATAAAATTTCTATTGAAAACAATGTACTACATGAGGTTGAGGATTAACTCAAAAGTTCACACTTGTTGAACAGCTAGAGGTAAGTTCCAAAGCAGTAGCATCAGCGGAAAGTGTGGAAGATATACTTATTTTATAATTTTAAGAGATGATTTGTATGCACCACTGCATCAATGGATCTGCAAAATCTTTTTCAAAACTAACCCATGTTTATTTCAGTGATGACAAGTGATAATTATCTTTCACTAAATATACCTTACACATCTGCATTGACTTAGTACTTAGAATTAATTTCACATCTAATGGATTAGTGTGTTCACAGCAGATTGATGAGAAAGTCTGAAGCAAAGCTGAACATTTACTCTTTCTATAACTACAATTATTTAAGTGCTGCATGGTATGAATTCAGAAAATGTTATTTTCAATACCTTGTTGCTTCTGGGGATCATAAATTTGCAACCCAAAGAGAGGGGATCTCTCACTTTTCAGAAGTGTCACATTTCTAGATATCAAATCCAGTTGGAAAATAGAGCCATTCATATAATCTGTCCAGAAAATATAATTTCTATGATGTGATAGTCCAAATGGATGATTCAATTCTTTTCCACTGTAGACCACCTGCAATTGATTGACATTAAATAGCTATAGCATTCAATATATCACTACATGTCTTAACATTTAATCAGAAATTAAGAAATTTGTGCATGTTTTATTTTATGTGTGTGCAAATATATTTAAAGATTTCTTTACAGGAAAAATTCTACCCCAATCTCTAAAGCATCAATTTAAATATCGTCACATAATAAACCTATTTCCTAATTTTATTTGTCAATTTTTTAAAGGTTGGAGAGGAAGAGAAAATATTCCTCCATTTCATCCGGCTAGAAAAGAATGTAACCAATCTATCTTTAAGGCTGATAGTCTGTAGAGATTCTTAGTCATGCATGTCAGGGTTGTCCCAAAGGTGCTTTATAAGGAGGCAACTGGGCTATCTGGTTGTTGTTTTTTTAGGACATTTCACTTCTCGTCCAAGAAGCTTCTTTAGCTTTTCCCACTATCATGTCAGAGCTGAAGAACCTTCTTGGATGAGAAGTGAGACATCCTCAAAGAAAAAACAAGAAAGTCCAATTGTCTCCTAAAAAAGCACCTTTGGGACTCTAAGGCTGATACATTCCTCTCAAATATTAATTATTATGATTTCTCTATTCTTTCTAATAAAAATTCACACCAACATAGCATACATATAAACATAGATTAATAAGATTAATAAGCACTGACTAACATTGTTATATCTTAGAAAAACGTACTGAAAACCATTTGTACAAATTCAGTGGACTAGTTGACCATAAAGACACACACAAAAAAAACATTGCTTAATTTCAACCAAGGGTATAAATAGTGTTCAGATATTAACTGAGGGATGGAAAAAGATGTGGTTTTTTTCTGTATGAAATGGAACAAAAAGAAACTGCAATATGTAGAAAACTCATACACTCTCTTTTTAGATAATTTCCTTACATTGGCCTTCCATAAACTGGGAAGCAAACAAGCTATATGCCTTTTTTTTCTCTGAAACCACAGAGAGGAGATCCTCAAAGGGGAAGAGAAATGAGAACGAGCACCACCAATATTTTTGTATTTTTTTTCTTCATTGATGAATCCTAATCCACCATCCCTTGCCAACTAGCCTCCATCAAAACTACCTAAACGACAAGCATGCCTGCAGAACTTCTTGCAAGTTGCAGCGACAGTTGGAACGAGGGGGGAAAAAATGAACACTAATAAAGAGAGCTACTAAACCTGAAAGCCAGATATGAATATTTGACAGCTCATGCATCCTTAGTGTTGAGCGAGTCCTATTTTCTTTAAACGTCCTTCCCGCTCCCCCATCCCTCTCTCTGCTAGTTGCCACCGAATGCAAAGGCAGACACTGATCAAAAATGCCTTTCCCTGATGAAGCCATCTGCCATCCTTTTTCTCAGCTTAATGATTTTGTACCCAGGAAGCCTGTCAGTCATTCCTGGAGGCAATTCTGAAAAATGGTATCCAAAAGAAGAGCTTGGCATGTGAGGTTCTTTTTAAAAAATAATAATAATAATAATCTACAGCATTTCTCTCTTGCTTATTGCAACATGAAAGAAAGATTAGACCAGGAACCCACAGTTTCCTTCCTTAACAACACTTTGCAGTACATGTCAATGCAAACAGAATTAGAAATATAAAGACTCTACATGAATTTCTACGGCAATAGCTTTGAAACAGGCATAGCACAAGTGGCAACTGTGAATTAAGTCATCCCATGGTCAAAAATTCACACAAGCCACGTTTGTGAAAGGTATGGCTGAAAAGCAGTACAGGTGTCTAAAAGTTGTATAAAAAAAAGGAGTCATGTTTAAAGACCTTCTTTCGGGGACACATAAGCTTTAAAAGTTTATTTAAAAGAGTATCTTCAAGAATTTTCATTAAAAATCACCCTGCACTAGAACTTAGCTAGACTTAACTTCAGACTTGTGGGATTTCAGTTCAAATTTTCAGTAGATGGAATTGCAATATCCTAGGGAAAATTTCAAATGCAAATAAATGTAGTTGTTTTCATAATTCTCTAGAAAGAAAGAGAAAGATTATGATTAGGTACCCCCAATGAATTAGAAAATGCTTTCTTATGATGGACACAATCTTCACATTCCTAAGGATCATTACAGTTCCCAGAACAGCTCCAATGCCAGACAGTCATATCTCTGTAGGACTTGGTCAAATGAATAGTGTCATGCTGCCAGCTAACCTGACTGTTTTAGAAAGGTGCAAATAGAGATGCTATAATGGACAGCCCATGTGCATCAGATTGCATTGGAGCACATCATCTGAGTAGTTCTTATTTTTGAGAGAAAGAACTGCTCTAGTTTTTGTGTCATCCATCCATCCATCCATTCATCTGGACAACCACTCCCTGCCATATGCTAGTAGACCAAGATCAAAAAATTTGATCACTGGCCCTGCTTCCATTTTTCCCCATTATTTTGCATTGCACCGACTACATAATTAGTTCCTAATGAGCAAGTAAACTCAAATGTGCAAGTGATTTTCAGAATGTGTTGCCAAGGATTAGGGTTGGCTCTTAGATCATTTTCCAAAATATTAGGTCAATCTGTAGCAATTAGTTAGCCACCATGGAATCAGGCTTGACTAACTTCATGGACAAATACTCATCAATTTGACCTGCCTCTAGGAATAACCTAGTCATGATAAACATTTGGATACTAGTCACCAAATTTGTCTTTTCCTTCTTTTGCCTCCATCAGCCTTGCCAAGTAGAGTCAGGGGTATAACATTTCAGCAACTCAACTTATCTGCTAAATAAGCAAATAAAATAACACAAAAGCATTATTCTGATGTTGTTATAAAACCCTCCAAAATATTATTTCCCTGCATAAGCTAGGGCAGCTACAAGAAATTTGGTAAGATGTTAAATGTTAGTTAAGAGTCCTGGTAGCACAGTGGTTAGAATGCAGTACTGCAGGCTAATTCTGCTGACTGTCAACAGTTTGATCCTGATTGGCTCAAGGTTGACTTGAGCTTCCATCCTTCCAAGCGCACTAAAATGAGGACCCAAATAATTCGGGGCAATAGACTGACTCTGTAAACAGAAAGTCCAGTAAAGCACAGTAAAGCATTATATAAGTCTAAATGTTATTGTTATTATAAAACCAGCCAACAACAGCAAAAAAAAAAAAAAAATTGGAAGAGATGGAAATAATGTTAGCAAGCAGGATTATAAGAATAGGATGCTGGACTTCTGGCTGACTTTGTGGCACCACCAAATACTGTTCTGGCTTCTGCCAGCTTATGGGCTCCAAAGGGAGCCAAAAGCTGCCATGGAGGGGCTTTGAAGCCAAGTAGGGGTGCCAGGTGAGAGAGAGTACAACTCTCCTGTTGAAACCCGGGTTCTTTTTCCCTCCATGCCACAGTGAGGAGAAAAGGCAGCCTAAGATGGCTGCCATGAAGCTGGGACAGCTGAGGAACAGCTAAGTGTGATGTAGGAGCAGAATTGGTTAACAGTGTCTAGAACTGGGTGGGAAGAATTTTTTTTACTTCAATTTTGAACCCCACAAGACTGTTTAAGAAGAAAGGGACTTACAATCACTTTTAAAGTGGCAGCAATTCAAATTTGGGAGAAAAAAGAAAAACTTAAAATGGAAGGAAAGGAGTAAAAGAGAAAGGCAAAAAAAATGTTTAAAATACAGAGAATTGGACCTTTAAATTGGACAGGAGTTATTTTGGATAAGCATTTTGAAATGCTGGAACTATTTACTCAAAAAAATTAATACTATCTTTAAATTGTGAACATTAGAAAAAAAAACTGTTTAATATTGAAACCTAATTCAAAACTGCCACCTGCTGACAAAAGGAAGCACAACACATTTTTAAAATTTGGAAAACCTTGACTGCCAGAGATTCAAAAGTGAAAATAAGAAGGATATTTTTTAATAAAAGACCCCTGAATATTATGACACAGGACTGAACTACCAAAAGGACTTAAGGACATTCAGAAAATTTTGAGAACTATTTAGAAGAACAAGCTGAGGGACACAAAGATTTGAGATTATTGAATTGGTGGAGAAGTGACTTAGTATTTGAATATATCGTTGCTGAATAATTGGACAAAAGAAGGACACAATACAATTTTATGAGATGCTCCACCAAGAAGAAATGAGAATTTGAAAAGAGATGACATCAATAATTCAAAGCACAAGGGAGATGTGGGCAATAAAATATAAAGACATAACAAATCAAATGGAATCTATAGAAGAAAAATTGGGAAATATGATGCAAAAGACTACAAATGATCAAGACATCCTGGAAGAGGAGGAGCTAATGCAAAAAGCAGATGTAAAGCAAACAACTAAACCAACAAATAGTACAAATGATATAAAAGAAATAATATTAAATGGAATAAGGATGGATGAAACGAGCCAAGGGGAGAGTATTTTAAAAGAACTAAAAGAGGAACCAAAGAATTAGGAAGCTTTGTCTGGAAAAGAGACAGGGGCAAGAGTAGACATTTTGGAAATTAGGCAATGGAAAAGAGGGGGGAAATGTTTAAAAAGTGTGGCCAAGAGCGCGATGTAGATAGAAATACAGAGTTAAGAGAGGAATAGGGAAGTCAAGCCAAAAAAATGAACAATTAAAGAAATAAAGTGGGCAAGAGATGATGCTTAGAAAGGAAATGCGTTCAAATATAACAGTGGCACAGCTAGAAGTTAGAACAAGGAGGGAGACTAGACAGAGCGGGATTAATAAAATACACAATTTGATCTAAGGAGAAATAATAAAAAGAGGGGAAATTAGAATTAAGAACTAGATAATGGGAAATTATAACCCAACATGAATATGTATATTATTAGAATGATATAATTTGTGAAAAGTAATGATTGTGATTAACAGTTCTATATTTGTAGTAAGATACATGATATGCTGGAAATGGTGACTGGCATAAAATGATACATTGTAACATTGAATACCTAAATAATGAAGGAGTATAACTTGAATAATTAATAGATGGATGATTACAACACAAGTATTATTATTATTATTAATATGGTTAAATGTAATAAATATGATAAACATTTTATCTGTAGTAGAAGGCAGGAAACATAGAAAATAGGGATTGGCACATATATGACATAATGAAACCCTGAATAATCAAACAATAGATGATTATAATTATATAAATAAGTGTATCATTATTGGAAATATATGACTATTAATTGTAATAAAAATGATCAATATTATTTTGTATGTACCAAAATGTATGACACTCAGGTGCTGCGTAGTTCACACACTGATATGTTTGTAAAAAATAAAAAAATAAAAAAAATAAAACTTCAAAACAAAAAAGAATAGGGTGCCAGGCAGAAACCTCTGCAGTATGTTGAATATTCAGGGTTTTTTTTAGTACATCATCAGTTAGTATTTTCTGTGTGTATGTATGTATTACTTTCTACTTGCCAATCATCACTTCAAAAACAGTGTTTATTTTATAGGTGATTAATTCTTTTTGCAATCTGCAGTATTCTAAGTAACCATCTCTATATTCAAAATGTGAAAGTATCTATCATTTTTTTCATTGTTTTTTCATTGTTTCAATGTCCAGCTTTCACAGGTGGACTGGAAAACCATTTCTTTAAATAGTATGATATTTGTTTTCATAGAAACACCAGCGCCCATCATGATCTTATCTAAGTAACAGGCAGCATAGCTAAGTTCAGATGCAATCCAGTTTTCGATAATAATTTGTGGACAGACCAAATTCAGGTGAAGAGATCACTGTGGTATCCATAGCTATGTGTCGCCAGCCCTCCAAACTAATAAATAATTACGTGTTTGTGGATCACCTTGAAACATCTGCCTTGCCATATTTGGAAACAGGTTGGATTTGGCAGAAATGTTGCAGAAACCAATAAAAGTTAATAGTGATCCTGGGCACCAGATGGATATATATTCAAAATATGTAATGTTATGTTCTGTATTTATTTGATGTTTACCATCTCTATTTGTTTATATGATGTATATCATATTTTCATTGTTGTTTATTTTATTCGCTTTGTAGGGCTATCCCATTGCAAAACTATTCAATCTATTCAATTATTTGGATAATAGTTTCCCAATAAAAGTGCATAAATTATGCTTTTAAAGCTTGATACATTTTTTTTCCAAAACAGACATTGGATAAACTGCCACAATCCAATATGCTGGGGAGTGAGGAGGGAAACAACTCTGTACTATGAAAGGTCCCAAGCCAGCATCCTTTAGTCTTTTCCTAGGTGTCCAGTCGCACTATTACATCATGAAGGGTTGTTATCATAACACTGAGACTACATTGTTCCTAAATAGCATTTCAGGGGAGGGGGGGACCTACATGCATTGGTTTTCTGTCTGCAAATTTCCAGAGGAAAGTTGTGTGATTAAATTGGTCTATTGAAAGCATATATTGGTATCCAAGTAGTGCAGCATTATTTCGCTGGCACATTGCCTGCCTTAAGTTATCAGCATTCTATGCAGAAATATATCCAGCCGCAAAGTAGCAGCTAGCTAATTTTGAATGACATCACTTCAGAAGCTGGTAAGATTTTGGAATCCAGGCTGGAAAGCTACTAGGCTTATCAAGATGGCTGTATTTCTATATTGATTCATTCTTCAGCTTAGAGCCAGCTTCCAAAATGCTAAATAAATTCTGTGCCTAAACTACAATGCTTACTTGCGTATAAATATAGTGGCCTTTAAGCATTTATTTTGCCTATTTTAAACATGGCAGGTGATTGAACACATCAAATAGCACTAGCACTTAGAGTTATGTACCACTCCACAGTGCTTTTTGTCAGCATATCTCCCCCCCCCCCAATAATCTGGGTTCTCATTTTACCAACCTTGGAAGGATGGAAGGCTGAATCAACCTTTAGCTCCATCGGGATCTAACACCTAACTGTGGGCAGAGTTTGCCTGCAATATTGCATTCTAACCACGGCATCATCAGGGTTCCTAAATGTGTTGCCACACAGGCTTACATATGAAATGATGCCTATTTGTTGATAAATCAGAGAATGAATTGATCTGTTGTAAAATGCTGAAGTTCATTTTGAGAATTTCTGGATTCTTCTTTTCCTTCCTTTTCTTTCCCTTCGACATCCAGGACTGTAGGCTGGACTGGGAAGTTAATAAAATGAAATGAAATGAAATGTGTAGAAGGCAAAGGCATGCCACTTCCTCATCATTTCCTAAAAACTACAAAGAGGCCATGAAGTTAGCAGAAGTCAAATTACATGTATTTATCTACATGTATGTAATGCAAAAAAATACAACCCTTTTGACATTTATTCACAACATGCCCTCTTCACGAGACCTTTAAGAGTAATTTCTTTCTGCCATGAGAATCCCTTTATTGGCTTCTTCCTCTGCTCATTTTTAAAATGTCCTGTTCACTAGGCCCCCCGGGACAAGTTAAACAAGAGAGAAGTAGAAGAAAGAGAGAGGAAAAAGGGAGGGGGAGTTGAACTGATTGCTTCTTTTGCACTGGGATAACCACACCAAATTCTGGTTCAATTAATCCTATGAACAATGAATCCTATCTGTCTCCATTATCCCAAGACTTTTGCCCTGTTAAATCTCATTCCTGTGTTGTAGGATATTGGAAGAAAACCTTGTGAAATTTCTGGAGTTCACAGTCTGCCATTTAGTTGTAATAAGAGTTCAGGCCTGGGAAGGAATGTATCAAAGCTCCATAAATTAACTTCCAACAGTCCTCCAGACTATTGTCCTTAGAGAATTTTGCAATTTATTTTTCTCTTCTATGGGTAGCCACCATTAGACCGTTTGGTGGCATTTGCTCTTCATTTCAAGGCTGAAGGGCAAAGTGCAGATCTGAAAAAACCATGAAGACATCAAATGCCATTCTCCTTACATGTGTCTTATTGTTAGCCAAAGTGGCTTGACCTTCTGTAATGTGACGCACGAGAGGCAAAGTAATGCAACAAGACAAATCAAACAGGGCAGTGCCACACAGCTGATATATGACACATTCTCTTCAAGCCAAACACAGCTTTTAGCTTTTAGCAAAGGTAGTACTTTAAAAGTCACTTATCTTTCTTCTTGGTCTTCAAACATTTTGACTGCTCTAAGAGAAGTGGGAAAAAAAAAAGAATAATGCATCCTTGTCGTGTGTCAAAGGGAAAGGAAGAATGAAGGAATTCTCAAAACAAACTTCGGCATTCACTTCAGATCAATGTCACTGGGCAGTGATAGTTCTGTCAATTATAAACAAGAAATTAATAAGAAAAAAAGGCACCATTTCAGATATCGGCAAGTGTGACACTGCATTTGACGAGTTCAACTGTCTGCCATATTTAAAATAAGCAAAATAAATGGCTAAAGATCTCTTTATTTGCATACATGTAGAATTATGGTTTAGTAAGAAAATTTGTTTTGAGTTGGATGAAGTCAACTCTAAGCTGGAGAATACATTGACATAAAAATGTAGCCATATTTACAAGGAATAGAATAGAATAGAATAGAATAGTATTCTTTATCAGCCAAGTGTGCTTGGACACACAAGTAATTTGTCTCTGGTGCATAAGCTCTCTGTGTACATACAAACAACAAAGTGATACAACCATAAAATACCAATAGAAGAAGGTAGTTAAAAAAGATGAGAAAGATAATAGCAATGCAGCCCTACTACATGGGTAGATATCCTTAAGCATTAGACAGGGCTGTGGGAATCAGGTGTTCAGCAGAGTAATGGCATGGGGAAAAACTGTATTTAGGTCTAGTTGTTTTGGGATGCAATGCCTTTAGTGGCATCCTGCAAGGAGGAATTGAAACAATGTATGTCCAGGATATGAGGGGTTTGTAGATATTTTCTTAGCCTTCTTTCTGCTCATGCAGTCTATAGGTCCTCAATAGAAGGAAGGCGGGTTGCACTCATTTTTTCTGCAGTCCTAACTATCTGTTGGGATCTGTACCTGTCCTGTTTTTGTTACTTTATCAAACCAGACAGTTATAGAAGTACAAAGGACAGACTCAATGATTCCTCTGTAGAACTGTATCAGCAGTACTCTAGTACTACCAGTAGTATTAGTACTCTAGTAGCTTTCTTCAGTTCTCACCTTGTGTACTCTTGTGAAACCACTAAGAGTCCTGCAGTGTTGTAGAGGAGTACAAATGCAATTTAAAATGTAATTTTAATTGTAATAAATATTATTTCCTGCTATTATCACAATGCTGTCTCTTTCACTGCCCATTCCTGTAGTAATAACAAGAACATAATGGAAGATAGCTGGATCCTCATGATGTGGGAATCAGAAAGAGAATGAAAAAAGCAAGATGTTCATTGGTGAATGGGACTGATAATGGGAAGAGTGAGTAAGAGGAAAAACAAACAGTGATGCTATTAGGGAGAAGAACAACGAACAAGCATAACAACAGAAAAATGGGGAGATGCAGAGAAAGCAAAGAATGACCGGAGAGATTGGGAACAGAGGAAATGGATGGGAGAAGAGCAAGGAAAGAGCAGCAGTGTAGTGTGGTATTATAGAAAGAATCATGAAGTGGGAAAGAATGAGAAAGAGAAGAAGGAATCTACCTTGTTAAAAACAAACCAAAACAAGAAAGCAATACAAGACATTCTATTTCTTCTAAATTCTGGCATTCTGGCATTTAAAATATCAAAAATGGATTTGTTTTGGGAAACACTGGACACATTCTCATAAACCCTTCTATTTTACAAGGTTACTTGGTTAGAAATCACCAATTTTAAACCTTATGATTTTGATTCCCATCTGGAGATAACTGAGAGTAAAGAAACATCACTCCCAAGCTGCTTCCTTATGAGGCAAGAGATTCAGAATGAAATTTCATTGATTGATTGATGATTGATTGATTGATTGATTTCATGTCATTTCTATAGCCTCTGAGCAAACAACTCTGGGCAGTTCAGAATTCAAAAATATATTACAATTAAAATATTTAAAACATTTTAAAACAGCAAAATCTATTTAAAAACATCTAACTGCAGTATGTACAAAACAAATGTGCGCAGCACTCTCTGAGTAAGCTTGATTAAGTATAGCCATGCATCCATCCATGCATTCCCTTTCAGCTCTTTCATCATTCTCTTCATTCATTGCAAATAAAATAACAAACAGAAGGGGGGTGAAAATAAAGCAGAGAATAAACAAAGCAGTACACCAAGAACAAAGTGCTATGGACTATCTGACATGAACAAGATGATTATTGATAAAATATAAGCATCAAACACAGAATACATTTTGTTACATATAAATTGTCCTCTCAACTATTCTATTTGAAGTTTGTAAGGGAGGAAAATATTAGCCATATTGATTTTTAAATTAAAAAACAGCATTACCCTATAGGGCAGAAGGCTGAACACTGTAACTGTCTGCAGTTAATCAAAGAATAAGAATTTCCATTCTCTACAGGAAGTATTTTATAACTGGTATCCTCTAACTCAGGAGTATTGAACTCAAGGCCCTGGGGGCTGGATCTGGCCCATGGGGTGCTTAGACCTGGCCCACAGGACCACCTTGGAAACAGTGAAGGACCAGCCCACTGTGCTTTTGCCACATACGGTTCTCCCAAGCTCCTTTTTTGCTGGCAGGGAGTTGCTGGAGGCTGTTGCAGCCAAAAATGGAGTTCAAGAACCCGTTTTTTTCTGGCAGAGCACTCAGGCCCCCACAAGCACCATTGATATGAGTGACATCAAGCTGACCACGCCCATCCTGGCCTCTTGAGATCAAGCACAACCCTGATGCAACCCTCAGTGAAATCGAATTTGACACCCCTATTTTAGCTACTGTGCCATCCTATACACATTCTTATATAAAGATTCAGATTCCAAGTCTTTGTTTAACTCTTAATGTATGAATTATGGGTAACACTAAAGAGAACCGGCTCCTACCAAATAATTTAACTATATAGCCTCAGGAACATACTGAAAGAAAATGATGGGTTAGATTACAAATTCAATTTCAATTTCAATTTCAATTTTATTGGTCACATACATACATGATATGAAATGCAGTGAAATGCTTATGCAGCCATGGGTAGGTTAGGTAGTAAGGGAGAGTGGGGGTTAGAAAAATAGTTAAGGGTAGTTGGGAAGGTGGGAGTTGGATGCAGACATGGTTCTTGTTG
>JAEANM010021836.1:0-10002 GCA_017656035.1 Myanophis thanlyinensis
TAATAAAATTTTATTCTTTGGACTTTCATTCTCTGGGATTTTAATTGCGTTGAGGATGTGGTGTGGAACCCTGACACACAGATCAGACATAGGACAAGGCACACTGACTGTAATAATCATGTATATGGGTTGGTGTCTTAAATGGATATAAAATTGGTTGTAAAGTTTTTTTCAGCACAATCTTGAACAGTTGCTGAATGAGTGGTTGGTACGCTGTATGCTGGGCCAGGTTTGAATTATTAACTTGACTAACATCCCACCATTTAATTGGTAATACTGATTTTGCAAACTTGTAGGAGATATTGCTTTCAATTGTGTAGTGGTGGTGTGTTTACAATTCTATTATATTTGTACAGTCTTGCATAGGAGGAGAATGTTCTTTGAGAAGTTTAAATTTCAAGTGCATGATATTTTATTTTGTTGATAGGAGATTTTAGTTTTTAATTTTTACATAAAAATACATAATATTTACATGCACATGAAATTTAAATACATCTGTACTTGTATTTTCATTTATAAACAGTGGGCCATTTCCTTTGTGATATTGTTAGTAGCCTATAGAGGCTATGGAAATGAGTGGCATAGAAAATAAATATTTGCTATTATTTAACTAACCTATTTAAATATGACTAATGTTATTCCTGTTAATTAGGTTAGGTCATTATATACTTTTGAATGTTTCCATGTATGTATTTCCTACAACAATCCAATGCTATTCTTGGCTGAATGTTTTATGCAGACCTTTATGATTATAGAACACTAGGAGACCTGAATAAATTGAAATTTAGCATTCAAGAATTTTAACAATTTAGTATTGTTAATGCTTAATCCTTTAGAGTCAGCAAATAGAACAAGCAGCTATCCAGATTATATTGATTTTGGCTGCAATCCTGCACATTGGTTGCTTAAATCCCATTGATCCCACAGAGAATTAAGTAGCCTAACTGTGCACAGGATTTAAGTATATATTAATAAAGAGCTTATTTCTCCAAGGTGTTGAGAATGAAAGTATTTAATCCAGTGTGGGAGATATGCATGTATTGAGCTATCACTCTCATTCTGGCATGGTCTAGATATCTTAGTAGGTTCTGTAACTATTTAAATTTCAGTATAGAGTGCTATAATTTTAGATATGCAAATTATTTTCTATTAAGCTCTCATAACATAGTCCTATTAATGCTTAAAAATAAATTACAATTAGTGAAGTAAGGGCAAAAATATTTGTTTCCTAGAAAATATGTTTAAAACATTTTCTTTTGTGACTTATTTGAGAATTTCTGTATTAAAAACAAGAAATAACAAATAATCAAAGGTGGTGATCTCTTTTAGGCATTCTGAATAATATATGTGGTGTTTATGTTATGAAACTAACAAAGAGATTGCTTTTTTTTTAAATAAAATAATTGTATATATTTACATTAAAATCTTTAAAAATTGTTTATATTTTTATAATATTGTGTGCTGCTCAGAGACCTCTTTTTAGAGAACTTAATAAATCATATTAACATGAAATATTTGCACCATTTCTAGCAAACCAAGTATGCTACAAATAATATTAATCTGGAAGATTGAATTTTCATTAGTATAGATTATGATAAGGTTTTTCAAATGTTGACTGGATATTCTGTGATACACAATAAATGGGCATATTCTGTACATTAAATAAAATTGTGATTGCTTGATTAAATACTGGTATTCTTGTTTGACATTAGCTTCACAGGTTTAAATATTTTCATAGAGTCCATTAGACTTGGGTGGTTAATAAATTTAAATTAATAATAAAAATATTACTGAGTGTTGCAGGAAATAATTATAAAGTGCATTTATTAACAAGTACAGTACTTCTACATAGTATTTTAGCTAGCCTTTGCTCAAATTATTTCTTAGCTCAACTCCATGTTATTGTGTATTTCAGATTTCTAATGTGAACTTCATAATTATTGGCATTCACACTGTATTGTTTTACCTGAGATTTTTTTTATCCGCCTGCAATATCCAGTTAGCAACATTTGATTAATGTATTTTCTTATTCTAATTATTTGTCAAGTAACTTCTTGATGTAATAACTTTCAATAGTTTGTGTATTTAATTTAAAAAATGGCATAGAAATAAAAACAAAATTTTAAAAAAGCAAGAAAAGTCAGATGAATTGGAACACAGGGTACTTTTTAAAAAGGATGATAATACCAAAATCTTTAATGAAAATTAAATAGGATGATATGGTTTGAATATTTTGCATGCAAGATATAGGGAAACTCTGGTGAAATAATGGCAGCAGAATTTGAGTTGGAAAAATGCAAAACTGTTAGTATTTTTTTTTCATTTTCATAGTAATAAAACTGATTTAACAAAAGAACATACAAGTTCTGACATTCTGAGTTATCTAATTTCTATTATTTTCTTCCTGGGAAATATAATTTCTAGCAAGAAGGAATAGCATAGTATTTTTTCATACAATAAAGGCTAGCTTTAATGGTTAGGGGACTAAATAGAGAAAGCTAAAAGAGGAAAACCTTAATGCTATGTACTTATTATAGATGTAAGTTTAGTTTCTGTTTGGAACAGACAACTTTCTTTTCTACTTAGTCTAACCATCAGGCAAATAGTTGCCATTTTGTATTTCAGAATTCATTGCTACAATTTGTTTTTTTATCTGTAAAAGCAACTAAAGTTCAATCCAAAAAAATCTTTTTATTTCTACCTGAAACTGGTTCTAATTCTATGCAGTAAGCAAGTGAATAACTAGAATAAGTTAGTTCATGTGCCACAGAAACAGTGGAAGCAGCTGTGGTTTGCTTATCACCATGTGCAACATGCAACCAAGTGCAACCTAAGGAAGTCAAACAGAATATATAGCTTAATAACCCAAGGTCAGAAACAGGAGAAAAACATTTACAATAAAAACTATAGCATAGTTAGAGATTCAATCCAAGGGACATAACAAATAATTTGGTTCAGATCTCTGAAGAGTGTGTTAGATAAGGAAAACAAAGAAATATGCAAATAATGTTCTTAGCAATTGTTTTCTTCCTGGTTTTTTTTAACGAAGTGCTACACAACACTACTTTAATGCACATGGAATTTTTAAGACATTGTGGATTATAGCCAATGAGAATAACCAAGCAACCAAGGCCTTGGATGAGTTATACTGCAGAGCTTTAACCTCAAGTGCTCTCTGGAAATGATTAGGATTGTCAGGCTCCTGGGATGGTTATATTGAAAGTGGAGTAGCCACAAAGAATTGCAAGGCTGACTGAAGTGATCTGCCATGACAAAGGACTGATGGAAATCTCATCCAACTCTATATTGAATTGCTACTATCCAATCTAGTGTATGACCACTGGAATGGGTCAGACTATCAATAACTTGTCTCAGATATATGGTCACCATAAATTCCCAAACCACCTCTGAGACCCAGAGAATGTACTTTGAAATCCCCCAGCATCATAATCTGAAGAACTGCATTACCACAGTAACCAACCACAGTGTTAAAAAACTTAGGCAGGGAAGCTGCTTTGCAAGTAGACTCCTACAAAATAGCATACTTTTCAAATTCACATTCAAATTTTATTGGTCACATACACAGTCATACATGGTACGATATGCAGTGAAATGCTTATGCAACCATGAGTAAGTTAAGGCAAAATGGGAGGGTAGGGTAGGAAATAAGTTGGAAAGTGGGAAGGGGGAGTGAGGTAGAGTCATGGTTCCTGTTTTAGTTCTGAGTGTTCTTGTAGTTTCTGGTTTATCAAATCCTTAATATAAATATTAAATATTAATATAAATATTAAAATACTTATCAAATCCTTAAGTTCAACTTCACATATAATTACAATATCTAAAGCACAACATCCTTGGTGATCACCAGATTCTCTTGGATAATAACAGCCTCTCAACCATCTATGCACAAGTAATGGTGATTCCATATATAAAATCTAAATGGGGATATGTCCAAAAAGTGGATCCCTCACCTTTGCACCTTGTAACATTTCAGTAATACATACAAACTCATAACTCCCATGCAGAAGGCAAGCTTTATTATAAGTAGTAAGTAGTAAGAACCAGAGACTGGGACTACCAAAAACCAGACATTGAGATAAGCACGAGAGATTGAAAGGCAGCATTGAAGGAAATACAAAATTTCCTTTCCTGAGAGCAGCTCACCAATATCTCCCACCAGAGTTTTTGAAATTTCATCAGTTCTTATCCCAACTACTAAAACATTTATCCCTCACCAAAATACTGCAACCATCCACTACGGGCATACACAAACACAAAATAAACATATTTATACTTAAAGGGTTAAAGCATAACAATGTATGCAGTCAACATAACATTTTAAAAATTAACTTCTTGACAGCTCCTTCTAAACTTTTCATTACCAATACTAAAATAGTGATGTGACTAAGTGCTTTATTTCCTATAGTATGAAGAGTTTGCTGGTTGACAATCAAGCTGAAATTTGTGGGATTTTAATTTGATGATGATGATGGTAATGATTTCATTTCTTCAAGCTATATAGCTAGCTTTCTCTAACTCACTGAGAGCTTTATTTTTAATGTCATGTTCAAATATTTAATCTTTTTCCATTCATTTGAACTAAACCTTCTATCTCAAGTGACTAGAGAAATGATGAACGGCTAGAACTTATATTACTTTATATTATAATACACTTAGTATTGTAGTAGTAGTTTTTAAGACCCTCAGCTAAATATGAAAAGCTAAATGGTGAAGGTAAATGATGGAATGTTGTACTTTTTAAGGCCTTTAGTAGCTTGGTAGCTATAGGAAATTAAAAAAAAACATTCAACCATTATTCTGTTTATGATGGTAGTACAGGGAAATCATGGTCTTAGCTGTGAAGATGTCCCTTCTTCTATGAAGTAGTGAATGCATTGCTTAGTTTGGTCTCTAAAGAAGTGCTTCAGTTGAAATGATAAGATCACTCAAGCTAACCTAATAGATAGATAATAATTTCAAACTGCATCAGGAAAAGGCATAGGAGGTCAAATTTATCATGGGAAGGAGGAAAGTTATATCTGATGTAATTAGCTTCTGTTCTCAGAAAATGGATACTGCCCCATTTTGGTAAGTGAACAGACACTGTATGAATATGCCCTGAGATGTTCCTGAAGCACAAACTGGAAGTCCATTACTAGATATGTGGAGTGTTTCTGCCACCCAGCAAATATATGTATATGCAAGTTTAAAATGAGAAATTGTAAATAAAAAATTATATGGAAATAATATGCAAAAGAAAGAATATAGTTGTAATGATCTCATAAAGTCAACATATGAAGATGCAACACAAGTGGTTGTTTCCAATAGCAGTAATTGAGAATACTGCAGCCTCTTAGTTATCTTTACACCTTTGGGTGATTACAGTCAGCTAATCCTACTTCAATTCAGATATAGGCTTATAGATAAATTGTATAATTCAGCATTTTCATAATTCAGTTTCTTTTTGAACCCATTTCATTCAATAATATTTGTTTTTAGACAACCAAAAGATCCTAGAAAGCTAATTCTGCCAGTGGTTTCTCTTTTTGAGGGTAGTTATATTTATTTAATATTTTCCATTGAGAAAAAATAATCTATAATTTCCGGTTCAGAAACTGACATTAATGATTGGCATTTTCATTTAATGAGTTAAGTATTATTGTGTAATAAATTACTATGGTCCAATATGGTGTGAATATTTGTCCTATAAATTTAAACAGATACATTTCATCATAAGTCATGACTAGGAACAGCTGTCTTTGTATTTCTATTTGATAAAAACTGGAAGTATATAAATGTGCAATAATCAGTACATTTTCAATATAAAAATACAATTGTGTATGGCATGTATGGCTGCACAGCAGTGGCCATAAACTAGGTATATCACTGCAACTGTAGTAAAAACATTTAATCTAATTTAAGTTTCCACTGCAGATCAAAGTATCTTCAAATTGCCAATAATTTGATCTAGTTATAATCCTATGCAGGTAAGCACCACAGCAGGTCATATACTTCTAGCACTGTATAAATTACACACAAGAATTCAAGATAGAAGTTTAAACAGATAGGGTAACATGGATAAAATCTAGCTAAAATTATCCAAAATTATAGAGGATGTATGTATGTAAATGAGATGGTGAAGCAGAAGAATAGATTAAAATTATACATGTTCTATGTTAAAAGGGGTGGCAAAACTATTGGAATAATTGAGTATAGTTAACTGTTATTTGTATGTTTATATTTGAAAATATGTTTTATTTATTTAAGTATTGCATTCTGGGCCACCTACTATGCAAGTAATTTTTGATTTTGAATTTTGTAAACCAATAACTATAAAATCACCAAACATAATTTAAAATAAAGTGTTTGACCTCATAAATTATCCTAAAGTCATTAGAACTTGGACAACATTTTTGTTTGCATGCTTTCAAATAATTGTTGATTCTTGGTAACTATCTGAAGATGTCCCTACAGTTTTCTTGGTAAGAATTCAGAAGTGGTTTGCAATTACCTTTTTCCTAGGATTGAGAGAGAGGACTGACCCAATGTTGCCCAGTGGGTTTTATACCTAAGGTGGGACTAAAAATAAGTTTCTTGATTTACATTCTGGTGCCTTATCACTACACCAAACTGGTTCAGGACAGCAATACAGAAGTATTGTTAAGTATTAAGTATTCAGTTATGTGGAAGACAATGTCTCTTTGGTATTGAACAATTACAAGAAACGGACACTAGACTAACTTTTTCATTTTTCATATATCACTACTTAACAGTTTTTAAAGATATTTTGCTCCCTGAGGTGAAGAAAGAAAATGATGTCCCTTATGTTCCAAAGCCAGAGTGACTGCAGTTGAACTTCCTTTAACATGGCTAAAAAGACACATACCTAAAGGAACAGCTAGGGAACTTAGGGAACATATGTCAAACCTCAAGGCACATTGCTTGTTATTTCTGTGTTGTGATATCTGTTACATAAGATCACTACTTCACTTCACATGATGGCAGATCTGCCAACAACCATTTTCTAATTTTATGAGGAAACCTGAAGAAACACATTTGATAATGTTAAGGCTTAAAAGCTAGATAGATAATGATTTATGACAGGACATTTCCTTAAGTCACTTAGTTTTAGCACTTTGAATGGAACTTCAAAATGGATCGGAAGGCAGTAGATACGATGAATCATTGATCATGTCTGTCAGTCATCATTAATATTATTGCTGAAGTTTTTGGACTATTTTCAAAGGCAGTGCCATATATAATGCATTGCAATAATCCTGCCAGGAAATTATCAAAGCAAGGATAAATGTCACAAAGATATCTTGATCCCAGTTGCAGTTGGCATATCTGCCAAATTTTATAAAAGGCTCTCCAAGTCACTAAGACAGCCACTGCTTTAGGTCATTAAGATGACCTAACTATAAAGGTGATTATTTTGAAGGATTGCACACTATCAATTTCCATTTCTGCCTTGACACTGGGATCTAGTTCAGCTAGGATGTTATACATTTGGTTTCTGTAATTGGAGTGGATCTCATTTGCGCAAGCAGAATTTACTTACACAATTGTGTCCAATATAGAATTATATTCATCTCTTTTTTTCCTCCTCTCTACTTCTTTTCTCACAGCAAATAGTTGAACAAGTAGTTGAGAAGTAGAAAGGATATTTGTCTTTATCATGAAACACCTAATTGGGATTTTATTATTGTTTATTTTGTTTAGATAATCAGTTCTGGATGATCCACAAACATAACATTTGATTTGATTAACAAAACAATAATTGTATTCTGAAAGATCTCAGAACTCAGAAGGCAATTCTGAGAATAACTTGGTTTCAGGTCAGCAATGGAATGAAATAAACCTGTATGCTTTCTCCTTATTTAGTTCACCTCGATGATGAATATATTTATTAAGAAAGTCTACATTGGAATAAGATAAGGATGGTTATAAAATCAGTAGAAAGATTAGCATTATGTTGATGTTCTATTGTTCTAATAACAAAAAATGCAAATGAACTGCAATCTGTAATGGAAATGGAGGACTGCAATAAAAAAGAACTATAATTAAATATAAAAATGACTAAACTAATAAGAAGTAGATCAACCAGTTTTGAATTAATAATGAAGATAGTGGTGTGTAGCTTTTTCCTTTTAGGAAGCAGTAAAGGAGCTTGTAGTCAAGAAATAAAAGACTAGCATTTCATAGGATAACCATTTCATAGGAAGGCCTTGGAAAGATATTTGGATGCTGTGACATCTACAGTAGGTAAACCTATTGACCATATATGTTGCTGTAGAATTTTCTCAATGTTCTTTCCTGGAAGCAGAGACAAAAGTAGCATAGTAGAAGCCTTAATGTATTTCATTCAATTCAATTTTAATCAGTGCTACCTAAAACAATACCAATTGTTGCTTGGGACATTCTAATCAGCTGCTGCTTATCTTTTAATAGATTAAATGCATTATCTCATTACTTTAAATAAGGCTTCTCGATCTAGTGCTTTTCAGATATACATAATAATGGAGTTAGAAGGGACCTTGGAGGTCTTCTAGTCAAAGTCTCCCCACCGGGCCCCCAAATTCTAAAGGCAAGCCATTTCACTGATAGCTTGTTATATAACTGCCAGGAAATTTATCCTTAATTCTAGGATGGAATTCTCCTTGATTAATTTCATTGCTTCTTGTCCTGCCTTCAGGTGCTTTGAAGAATAGGTGACCCCCTCTTCTTTGTAGCAGTCCCTCAAATATTGGTACACTGCTATTATGTCACCTTTAGTCCTTCTTTTCATTAAACTAGACATACCCAATTCCTGCATCCATTCTTCGTATGTTTTAGCCTCCAGTCTCCTAATAATTTTGTTTCTCTTTTCTGCACTCTTTCTAGAGTCTCAACATCATTTTTTTTTTATTGTGGTGACCAAAACTAGATGCAATATTCCAAAAGTGATCTTACCAAGGCATTATAAAGAAGTGCTAACATTTCGTGTGATCTTGATTCTGTCCCTCTGCTAATGCAGATTAGGACTACATTGGCTTTTTTGGCAGCTGCAGCATATTGTTGACTCATATTTATATTATTATTATATATTATTATATTATTATTATAATTATATTATATTATTCATATTCATATCTGACCACAAGGACTCCTAGATCCTTCTTATAGTTACTGCTGTTGAACCAGGTATTACCTAGTCTATTTTTGTTCTACTCTACATATATTGAGTTACATCTACAGCCTTTAAAGAAAAAAACAAACTGCTAGAATTCCCCTGTTTCATGTTTTTTCTAGATATGCATTGTTTACAAAAGATCAAGACAATTAGAGAAGAAAGCCTGACTGTAAAAAATGTAACCAAGTGCATTGGAAACTTTCAAAAACTTTTTAGTTGCCATGAATCCAAATATCAATTGCATTTCAATTCTATATATTGTAATTTTAGCATACTAGTACTTTGTACTTTCCCCAGAAGTTAAGATAATGACAGCAAATTCTAATGGAAGCAAAGAAGAGTAGAAGCAACCTAAAGTTTATTCATTAGGATGAATCATTAGGTATGATTCACCCTGATCTGAATCTAAGTAGCTATGTATCTCACATTGAAAGATCTGTTTCGATTTGTTTGTAATTTGATTTAAGCAGCTTTGAGATTCAAAAATTAATTTAAAGAAGGTCTATAGTTTACAAAGGGAAAAACTTCAAAATAATTGAAGTTGCTTCATTCTAGGGCAAAACAAAATGAACACGATAGGAATATTAAATGCTTTAAAAGACAATAACTCTGCCAAATTTTAGTTTAGTTTTTTTTCCCTTTTAATATTTCCCTTTCCTTCTTTTAGAACAGAGATAGAGATGATGATATATTTGACAATACAATATTCTTCTGTGGTTTAATATTTAATAAATAACAAAATATGTTGGCTGAAATAGTGTAATTTCATATTCCAGTTTGAAAACCAAAGTTTCAAAAAAGTCTCTGTCTCTGTGTATCTGTCTCTGAGA
>JAEANM010021837.1:0-10023 GCA_017656035.1 Myanophis thanlyinensis
ATTTTTTCATCCCCAGGGTTTCTTTGAAGCTGTGTCTCTAATGTTTTCATCTGCTCCCACAATTTATTATACTCTTTGTCTTTTTTTCCTCTGTACATTGTAGGGTATTGTTATTCCTCTGATGTATGCTTTTGTCGTATCCCATAAATTTTGTACAGATGTGTGATATTCTTTATTTTCCTGAAAAAATAACATAAGTTCTTTCGTCATTTGTTCAGTATATTCCTCCTCTTTTAAAATTGATGTATTGAGTGTCCACCTTCCTCTCTTCCTCACTTGCCCCTCCAAACAATTTTAATTGGGTTATGGTCTGCCCATGTGTTTGGCATGATTTCTACTAGCTCTATTTCTCTATCCAGTGCTAAATTTGTCCAAACCATGTCAATCCTGGACCATGATTTGTGTGGGTTTGAGTATAATGTATTACCACTTTCCTCTGAATTTTTCCTTCTCCAACTATCCATCAAATTAAATTCTTCTGCCATCTCAAAAAATATTTTGGGAAGTGTATTCTTCTTTTTGCTTCTCTGGACACTAGTATAATCTTTCTTGAGGTCTACAATACCATTGAAATCTCCAATTAAACATGTTTTCTTTTTCTAATTCTCTAACCTTTTCATACACTTGTCTGTAAAATTTTTCCTGTCTATTATTTGGGGCATATATTACCACTAATAAAACTTATTTTTGCACAATCATTATATTAATCATTAATAATCTTCCCTTTGGATCCTCATATATTTGTTCCACTTTTATCCCCTTTTTAATATACACTGCCACCCCCTTTTTCTTTTCTCTGCTAGAGCAGTGTAGAGCTCTCCTAATTTCTTACATTGTAGATATTTTGCATCTTGTTTTTTGATGTGAACTTCCCAGAGACACACAATACCGACCTTTTGTGATACTAATTTTGCAAATATTTGTTTTCTTTTAATTAAGTCCATTAATATTTAATGAGAAAAGTTTCAATTCCTTATCCATTTTCTTGTTCTAGGCCAGTTACTATTGGTTTTTGGGGTCCCTCTAGGATCTTGTTTTTATTCCTTTTCGAGGTTTCTCTTCCCTGTTGTTTCTTATTTCTTGAGCTCTTCCTTTCTCTAGATTTCGTCTGTCTGTTTGGTTGATCTGCTCCAATTCTTCCCTACTGCTGCTGCTCTCCTCTTCTGGACCTATAATTTGGTCTCAGAGATCTTGTGCTTTCTGTAATTTGTCAACCTTAATTCTCATGTCTCCCCATGATACCAGCAGTCCCTCCAGTACTATCCAGCGAAATAGTATATGTTGCTTGTTCAGAAGAGCTGCTAGGAAACAGTATTCATTTCTATGTTCTCTTACCCTCTTCGGCATTTGTTTCAATATTGTTAATTCTTTATCCTTGTACTTCATGATATTTTCTCTTGAAATTCTATAAATAATATCTCTTATTTTTTTCTGGGCAAAATGGATATGCACCTCTCTTGGAAGCCAATGGCATCTAGCATAGTTTGTATACACCCTGTATACTTCATCAATTTCATTAAGAACTTCTTGTTTGTCCCTCTGTATAATTTCTGATATTATTCCCGCCATTACCAGTGCTAGATTTTCATCTTTATCCTCTTCTACATTTTGGAACCTCAGATAGTATGAAGCCTGTTCCATCTCTATATGGATTAAAGCATTTCTAGTTCTTTGTTTCTTTCCATCATCCTTTAATCCACTACTTCTATTTTTTTTTCTGTTTGTTCTGTTCATACTTCAATTGTTTTTATCCTCTGATTATTTCTCTGAATAGCCTCTTGGATAGCCTCCATTTTTCCATCTAATTTCTGTATGTCATTTTTTACTTCCGTTTTCACATCTTCCATCTCTATTTTAATTTCTTCATGGTTTTTGGATATGTTTTCCTGAAGCTTAACCATTGTTTCCTGTATCATCAGTAAAGTAGTCTGCATTGCTTGCATTGTTTCTAAATATGGCTTCCCTATTAAAGATGTGCTTTCAATCTTGCTTCCTTCACTTTGCCTTTGGTTTGATGATGGAGCTGTTGATGGCAAGGCCATTATAGTAGGTAAGGTTGAAGTAGCTTCTCCCCTGTCTTTGAAGTAATAGTAGTAATGGTTGACATCTTCTTCAACATTTTCTGCTGTTTATCTAGGATTTTATTTATGTTCTCCCAAATTCTCATCCAGTATTCTACTTTATCTTAAACTAACAATCTAAGAATTCCTCTTACTTTTATTATTTTATTCTTTTTTGTTCTTTATTCTTTTCTTACTATTCTATTGTACTATCTACTATACCAGATAGATACCTTGTAAACCCCTTATTCACTGTCACAATCTATGCTCTCTAATACTATATGCCTATTCAAAGATACTTAAAACTTCTATCATCTGGATATATATGTAGTTATGAATATAATATACAGTATAAAGCTATTATTATAATATAAGAATTATAAATGTTATAAAGATGTTGTAAATGTTATAAATTTTATAAATATAAATATTAGTCTCTAACTTCTTAGTATATATATCAATCATTGACCATTAAACTGTAATTAATTATAAATACTATATTATACTATATAATATTTTAAACATAAAATTATAAATACTTATATGTATATAAATATATTTATCCCAATATATAATTATTTAAATAACTTACATAACTCTATTGACAACACTCTATATACGTTATATTATAGCAAATGTATTATAAAAAATACTACAAAAACAGCAATCAGAAAATTTTAAAAAAATTCCAAAAATATATTAAAACTCTAAATAAGTTTTAGATTGTTTTTGTTCTTGTTCTTAGATCAAACATATATTTATTTTAGGGTTGTTCTGACCCCACACTGCTTAAAGGAAAAGTCAAAGTACAAGGAAAGAGCAATTCCAAAGGGATTTTTATTCACAGTCCTCTAGATCTCCCTTTTTTTCACCAAAATGGCTCTCAACTGCTTAGTCACTCTCTCCACCTTCCACTTCTTCCTCCTCTGAATGCTCTGAACACCTATCTCTTCTCCGTCCAAATGTGCTGTCCTATGGTCTCTGTTTTTAGCAAAGGAAGGGGGAAAAACCCTTTTCAGGTAATTTTCTTCAAATCCAAATCCTTCAGCCTTTCAGCTCTGTTCACACAATCTCCACTGCTGCTTCCACTCTGACCACTTTCACTCAGCGCTATCACTTTAAATTGCCACCAGTTCACCACTCGCTCATAAATCAATCCACGTTCCTCTGGGACGTTGCTTGTCAGGTTTCCAGTTGCCAGACTTTCAGTCTCCTCTGCTCTCACCGCTGGGTCTGTACTGCTCACCCTTTTCTGCTTCCTTCCTTCTTAGGCGGAACGCTGCACCTCCAGGCCAACTGTAGAGGTCGGCTTCTTTAGCCTCGGCTTGAGGGATCTTTGCCGTGTAGTGGGGGATCGCAACTCCCCACACGACCCTCAAGGGCTCCCCTCTCCTTTGCTGGCGCCCACAGGGCCAAAACTAAGTCACTAGGACCACCGCAAGCAAAACATCGGCACAGAACTCAGAGGGCCAATTTTCTGCACAACCATGACATCACATCACTGCCAGAAGTCCCAATCATTTGAGCATTACATTGACTGCACCATTTTATTTATTTATTAGATTTACATCTTGCCTTTATTAATTTTTAATAAATAGCTCAGATGGCAAGCATATATAATACCCCTATTTTCCCACAACAAGCCTCTGAGATGGGTTGGTCTGAGAGAAAGTGACTGGCCCAAGATTCCCCAACTGATTTTCATACTTAAATCTGGACTAAAATAGTCTCCTGGTTTTTAGGTCAGCACCTTAACTGATCTTCTGTTGTGCATCCAGATTATTTGATAATTACACTTGCTCCTAAACTGATATAAGCTTTTTATATAGCATACTTTTGTTACTATGAACCACACTTATGTATATATATTGTATACATATACAATACAGGCCTTTTGGTACTGTACACTATAGTTTCAAAAGCAAATAGCTATATGATATGCTTTTAATCTTTGTCTTCTAACTTAACTTTTTATATATATTCTATTACAATAGTTTTCATATACATTGGGCAAGCTTTAAGAATGCATTAATAAAACAAAGGTTATTTGAGGATATGTGCAAAAAGAAAAAGCTTATGTGCAAAAAGTTTAGGTAATTTCCACAGAATCAGTCTCCAATTTCAACAATTACAAGATCTAAGATCTGAGGAAATAAATCTAATCACACAGAAACTGGGGATATGGATGGAGAAACTACACTAGAAGGATTAGAGCTAGAATGCCAGTTATAAAACACTAAACTAGCATAAACTGACACAAATGCATTGTAATATGTGCTGACATAACAGTAATCCACTTCATCAGATTCATAACTGGCACTAGGCTGGAGGGAAATGTACATAGTAAAATTACTGGCTGGAGATGATCCAGGCAGTGATACTTGGAATGGCTGTGTGCAAAGCAATTGTTGAATGTGAAATTGACTTATACTACTAAAGGGTTTAATACATGTAATAAATAAAAATGTCCTCTCTGTACCTTCTGCAATTCATTTCTTTTAATTTCTCTTCCATATCCATGTTGGGCAACCAGGATTTCTAACACCTATTTCAGCATAAAACTTGATTGAGCACTTATTAAAAGTTGATGTACTCTAGTGCCATAATGAATCTGTTGTTTATCTGTAGTGATTATCAATTGATCACTGTGTGACAATATTATATACTTAAAGTTTATTTATAGTCATTATTCCTTCCCTTGTTAATGAAAAACTAAAAGTTTTCTATGAAACTTTGAGCAAATAATTGTTTAGTCAACTATTATTTATTGAAACAACTAAGATTAAATATGGTTTATTATCATAGTTTCATTGAGTTATAATTTGAATATATAATAGTAAATTGTGTTTAATATAAAATCAAGAAATGGATACTTCAAACAAATCTTGAAGATAACACAGTGAAAAAGAGAGAGAAGCAGAAGTCTCATGGCTGCTCAACTAAAGAATTGGAAATGAAGACTTGTATGTTGTATAATTGTGTATGACTGTGTTTTCAATAAAACTTAGTTAAGTAAATCATATAATGATATGGCTTACGCAGCTGGCTACCCTGTAACCAAGCCAGGATAGGATGGGATAGGATAGGGTGGGGTAGAATAGAATAGAATAGAATAGCTTGTTTGGGCTGAATGTGATTAGATACATAAGGAATTTGTCTCTGGTGCAGGATTGTCAGATTGTAAATTATCACATTGTGAATCCATCAGCACTATGTCATTGATGTACCTAAATCAAATAATGAAATTAGGTGAAAATTATGAGTCTTTAATATGATAGATCAATGTGTAAGTCACAGAAGGTAGACAAATTAATCCAGATTAAAGAGCTAAATTTTCTTCTAATGAAATAACACACTATTTTCTTATTAGACTATAAAGTCAGGTTGGAAATGAAGACCTTAAGGGTTATATTTATGATGAGTAAAAGCCTCTGCCTTTTTTTATAGAAAGGGAATGTAAACATGGAATAATAATTACAATAATTATAATTAAATAAGCTGTTTGTGGCTTCCTGGACATATGAAGAACAGAAAGGTGAGAAAATATTTATTGGAGGAATCACTGCTAAAACAGCATTTTACAGGAGAATAGGCTGCCAGCATGCTAAGTATCAACCAAGTATTTTCTTAAAATGTATGTTGTTCTGATTAGCGCAGTTTTTTGCAGTTCTGCTGGTGTTATTGCAGGAAGCTGCAATTTTTTGATGTATTTTGTAAAATTCCTGGACATGGTACCAAGTGCCCTGATGACAATGGGAAACACTGTTACATGTTTCATCCATAATCAGGTGGTTTTGCTGGCCAGGTCGCAATATTTTGTGATTTTTTCTAGTTCTTTTTCTTTGACTGTGGCATCTCCTGGTACAGCAATATCAATAAACTGTACACTTCAGTTGCTGATGACCATGATATCTGGTGTGTTGTGTCCTAAATGATGATCTGTCTGTATTCAAAAGTCCCACAAGCTCTTCGCCTTCTCATTTTCAACAACTTTTTCCACTTTGTGTTCCCATGACTTTTCGAATACAAGTAAGTCATAGTTCTACATAATCACCAGTGCATTAATTTAGCAACTTGGTCATGTCTAGCTTTGTAATCAGTTAGGGTTATTGTTGTTATTATTATTATTGTTATTGTTATTGTTTTCAAAATATTATAATATCCCTGGCCAGTTTACATTTCAATTGATGACAATTGCAATTGCTAAAAAACCTTGATGACAATTGCAATTGCTAAAAAACCTCATCTAAGGTTCCAAAGTGTAGGGTGTACAGCAGACAAAACATGGCATTTGTACAACTATTAAATACACAGCTGTATAAGTCACCAGTGCAAGATGCTTGTCATTCAGGAAGATGGCAATTATTACACCAATTGAACTGGACAAAAGCCCTCCTGGTCACAGCTTTTACCTGTCCTTTCTAAACTGAGGATCTCTTTCATTAGAGTAATGCCACCCATTGAGAGATACCACTTGAATCAGATAGAATCTTAATAAATAAATTTAATAAACAAACAAACAGTAATTCCACTAATTCCACCTTGCCAATTAATTTGCCCCTTATGGAGTTACTTTCACCCTGATTTGCTCCATCCAGGTCCTGCAATAAGACTTTCCCAGAATTGATAACAAGGTGGCAGTATGTAAGTTGCTGATATCTTCGAACATGACAGACTCTTTCAGTGCTTTCATGTATTGTATTCTATAGATATTATAAAACAGGGAAGACAGAACTGAACCCTAGCCTCATTGAGTCTCATTGAGCCAACTTTTCTTCCCAATCACTTCTTGTTAAATATGAATGAAATCATATTAGAGGAATATTTCCAATTGCTAGACTTCAGAGTTGATCAAGAAAGACAATATGTCTGATAATACTAAGATTGCAGAGAGATCTAAAAGCACTAAAAGGACTGCACTACTAGGCCTTGACAAAGATAATCTGCTAATACAACCAGTGGCAGTTCCATTCTATGATCATGCCTGAATCTTGACTAAAAATAGTCTAGATAGTGTTTTTTCTATATGACAGTTAGTAGTTGAATTTCAACTTCTTTCTCAACAACTAAACTCTACACATCTATTTTGAATTAAAATCCACACTTTCTGGCTATTCACTGATACCTTGAAGCAAGAAAAAAAACCAGAATGGAAACTACCATGTCTAACAATACTAAAAATAAAATCTTCTTGGCTATTGTTTTTGTGTGAACCACAAAAGCATTGTCAGAAGAAAGGTTACAAATCAGAGTACAATTAAAAAACCAAATGTATTTATACTCAGGATCGTTCAGAGTATTTTCTGCATTAATTTCATAACAGATAAAGTGCCAGGAGAATCATTTGGGATAATAGTACATGGAAGAGCAGGGTTAATTTTTATCATGCATACTTTTTCCAGATTATACTTACCAGTCAGAAATATAGTTATTGGTTGGGTGAAAATATGCAAATATTTCATAGAATAAACTGCAGTTTTGAGAATCTTAATTATTCTTTTACAGTTTCTATAGAGTTTGCTGGCTTTCATAAGCAGAGCAGAATGACAATAACTGGGAAAATTGAAGACATTCCTAAACTCCCATTTTAGATTCAATATAAAAATATTTTGACTCTTTCTTAATGACTGATGCTGAATTCAGTTTTTGTTTCTATTTAGGAAAGTTGGTAATTTGTGGATAAGTGTTTCTCTTTGCAATGAATCTGGGCAGTTCAATTATCTGCTTATTATTGGGCTATTTTATTTTCTGATGCTACAAATGCAAAGCTGAATATAAATATTTCCAGTCCTTCTGCTCTGAAAACATAGTATTCTTCCTACAGTATCAAGAAGTGTCTTTCTGCTAATGAAAATTGACTATTTTGACTTATACTTCTTCCAACCACAAGAATATTTACCATCCCATATGATTTCTAATTAGCTTTTTTATTTAGTGCACCACCTAAACCTGCAACTTAGTTCATGAAAAAAATTGTATACTTTTGTTTCCCTATTTTCAGTGTGTTTTCTTAAAGCTAGGGACAGATTCAGGTAAGATTAGTTTTATATTTCTAAAAAAATGTAAGATTAATATCTGCATTTCCCCTTCCCCCATCAATCCTAGCTATAATATGAAAACTGTGTAACATCTAAGAGGGCCTAATCCAATTAAGCTTTCAGTCTTCTATGTTCCATTTTAATGATGTGGCTACATGCAGACTTTGTGACTGCATTAAATCTGCTTTCTTGCTCTCCTTTTCCTTTCCTCATCTAATTTTCTTCCCTATCTGCTGCTACCTTTACCATCCAGGCTGGTAAAAAGATTTCTACAGATTTCTAAAGCTTGATTATAATTTTATAAGAAGTTTGGACTACATCGAAATATTAAACAACTGAAAATTGGGGATTTATTTACTTCATTAGTGATATCTTTATACTGTCCTTTTCATTTCAAATATAAAAATAAATTAAAAATTATGTTGAATAAAAATGCAATAAAATGCACAAATATATTAACAGTGAAAATGGTGAAACCTCTAATTTAATAAACAAGTAATATGGCACTTTATGGACCAGAAGTTAGTTTGCTTTTTTGTATGTACATAAAGGAAACTGTAAATGATTTGACAAATGATTCTATTAACAGAACTATGTCAGCCTCCATGCAATGGTCACTGCATTCAGGGCAAATCACCATATAAGAGTTGTCAGAAATAAAGATGGGAATATCTATGACATATTTTGTTTTGGAATACCTAAATCTACAGATCTTTAAAGATCATTAGATCATGCCTAAAAAAATTGGGGAATTTATGGCTCTCTGAGAAATTGTTAAATTACTAAACTCAATATTTCTCATCAATGACCTTGCAGGCTGAAGTTCTACAAAAGTATAAATCAGTAACATCAGAATGACAGTAGTCTAATGTATTAAGCAACAATAATATAACACACACACACACACACGAAACATGAGGAAGAGGCCTTCATCCTGCAGTGGATAGATAATGGCTAAAAGAATGATGGTTATATGTATGTGTATAAGACATTAGTTATATATTATTATTGTTGCTTAATACATTAGACTACCCCAATTTTTTGTGTAGGCATTAAATCTAAAGAACTGTAGATTTAGGTATTCCAAAACAAAATATATCATAGATATTCCCATCTTTATTTAGTGAACATTCAAAGTTACAGTGGCACTGAAAAAAGTGATTTATGACCGTTTTTCACACTTATGACCATTGCAACATCCTCATAGTCATGAGGGCAGGTGAGATGAAAGCACCCCTCAACATAAGTGACATCAAGTTGGCCACATCCACCCAGCTACTCATTAGGGCAGAGGAGCACTTGTTGAAAAATTTGAAGCCCAGCACTGATGCTACAGTTAAAAAATAAAGACCCTGTAAGATTCTTAGAAACCATATCTAAACATATGTGTGAAGCCACAATTTTGCACCTCTTAGCTACTTTCAAATGATTAATCAAGTTTCTTTTCATATTATTAATTACATAAAAGTGGCTTTAGATTTTTAATAACTAAAAACCTCATCTGTAAGAGTTTAAACTGGTATGCCTGCTTATCTGATTATTTTGTTTGTTTGTTTATTATTAAGAGCCATAGTGGCTCAATGATTAGAACGCAGTCCTGCAGGATAACTCACTGCTCACGCCAGGAGTCAATTCTGAGAGGCTCAAAGTTGACTCAACCTTCCATCCTTCCAAAGTCAGTAAAATGAGGACCCAGATATGCTGACCCTGTAAACCGCTTAGAGAGAAGTGTAAAGCACTGTGAAGCGGTATATAAGCCTAAGTGCTATTGCTATTGCTATTGCTATTATCATATTTATATGGCTGACCATTTCATAAAAAGCGACTGGGCGAGGTACAACAATTTTATTTTGAATTGTTAATAAGCAGTGAATCTATATAAATTATATATGCTCACTCTCTCTTCCACCATTTTTCTACCAAAC
>JAEANM010021838.1:0-11744 GCA_017656035.1 Myanophis thanlyinensis
AGCCAGCAAAAGCTGGCTGAGGGATTCTGGGAGTTGAAGTCCACAAGTCACAAAATTGCCAAGTTTGAAGACCTCTGTTTATGGATCAGGCTTCTTTCTGGGAGCAAATTCCGTTGAAATCAGTGGGATACATTTTCAAATAACCAGGTTGTAATCAGATGAATAGCATTCTGGCCAGAGGCTTGTTAATTGAGCATTTTGACAAACATTTCTTCTCAAATGCTGAAGGTCCTGTTTTTTGGTCCACCATCTCTATTAAGCAATCAACTCCTTGAAATCCAATTTAAGTATCACATCTCTCACTAAGTTTACAATCTAGGAATCTTCTAAACAAGCGAACAACATTGTATCTCATGAAAACAAACTCCAAAATTTGAATAAGTATTAGGTGAAGCAGTGCCTTTTATCTTCTTAAATGCAACTGCCAATCACTTGGAAAGCTCCTTGCAAGATAAGAGAAGTGTTATACAGTAGTACTGCACTAAGAGACACCTGAATGCTAATGTTTGCAATTCCTCAATAATCCAGCAGGATCTCTTAGCTAAAATCACATCAAGAACAGATAGAAGGGATAGAAATGTAACAAATCCCATTTAGCATCTCTATATCCATTTATACATAGTATGAAATTGTATAAAATCAATTTACACAATTTCCATTTTTTCTTAATTAAAAAGTTCAACCCTTTCTGAATGCTATAGTTCAGAATTTTTGTTCTACATCTTTCCTAATTTTATGGTAAGAATGATGAGATAAACAAAACTACATTACATTGTTTCTGAACTGTTTTAGACTTTTAGATCATATTTTAATTATGATCACAAATTTACACAAACATTAAGAAACCTTCTGCCTGGAAGCCAGATCTGCATCTAATCCAGTGGATTTATTTTTTCATTATTGTAACATATCTGGCCATAACACCAATATCTTTGGAAATACTTAACTACTAAATGAAGAGAATATTTTTTACATTCATATAAAATACATAATATCCCCTTCATGCTTCTATTAACCCACTTATTCTGAGCATACTTGAAATTATTTTTTGTAGCCTTATACTGGAACGAATATCTAATTTTCAGTTTCCAGCAAAACAAAATCAGTTCAACAAAGTTCAAGTAAAAATGTTCATTTATATAATACCTTCCATATTAAAATACATTGAAAGAAAAAATAATAAACTTTTAGTCTCATTTCTTTCATTTTAACAGTAAAATATAAAGTTGCTTTATAATGAGCCATTATCTAGTTACACTGAGTAGCAGATAGTAATTCAGAAATTCAGGTAGACTTTCTAACAAAAAAATTGCCAGTAATGGATCTTTAGCATATAAAAACACATTACCACTGAAATAAAAAAAAAATGCTTTTTATAGATATATCTTCCCCAAATACAGTAATTTTATAATACTGAAAAGTGTTTTTAAGAGTAGGTTTATTTACTTGCTAATAAGATGATTACATTTGTGGTGCTTGAGCCTGAAAAAGATCCAGGAAGATTAATATAAAAATCCTAACACTGGACTGCTTTCAATGGCAGCCAGTTTTTCTTTACAGCTTGGGTAAAGGTGCTCCTTTTTTTTGTGATGGACCATGTGGAAATTTCAAAGTTTAACATTTCACATACGAGTAAGAATGAAAATAAATGCCTGCACTCAGGATTTCTATTAGGAGAATATTGCCTCACAATATTATAAACAGGAGATATTTTCCCCTTTGTTCCCTAACTCAATAGGACAGAATCTATTCATATTCATGTAGCCCTATACTGATTTCTCTTGCTCATGTTATACTGTAATACACTTGTGGAATGGACAGATTAAAAAAAAAACCTTATGGATACTCATATAATCAACATATAGTTGTTGTAAAATTCTAACTTTAATTATATTTATTCAAATCCTATTAACACCTGTGGAATTGTCTTCAAATTACTACCAAAAGCAGAGTAACCAACATTTATCTGAAAGAGAGAGAGAGAGAGAGAGAGAGAGAATGTGTATAAATGGCTTTAGTGGTGGAAGACATAATATTTCTGGCTCCTGTTAATCTATGATAAACACTGCATATCCTCCCCAAAAGAAAACATAAAGCTGAGGTCAGGAAATAGATTTTTTCTTTCTCAATGACCATGAAATATAATTCACAATATTGGTTTTAACTTCATCACTATTTCCACTATCATATTAAATAATTGAGGATTCCATCTATGTGTCATTTGACAAGGCATTTTATTAGCGATCTAGGCAAATTCAGTTGACAAATTTATTTTTAAACAAAATTGCAGATACCTTAGCGCAGGGCTGTCAAACTCACAGCCTGCAGGCCGGATGCAACACGTTGACCCCACCCCCACCCAGTTTAGCAAAAGGAAAAAAAGTCCTGATACATTATGTGATGCTGCCGTGATGCCATGAGTTTGACACCCCTGCCTTAGGGAAACAATAAAACTTCTGCCTTTTTATACTGACTAGCATTTATACAGATATTAGAATGTAAGACTTCTAACAGAATGAATTCAGCTGTGACATTCACTGAATGACCCATTATCTGCTCCTCCTTCAACCTAATTTGTTTTATGGGATTGTGAGAATAAAAGGGAGATTCTAGCTCCTCCTAAAAAGATAACAAATAACTGAAATATTTATTCCTAATTGTACCACTTCCTTGATCACAATTATCTATGGTCTGATCACTTCTACTCTGACTTCTACAATGCATTCTACATAGGGTTACCCTTTCAAATAGGCTATGGGGGTTGGAGATCCCTAGTTTGCTTTTGTTATTTCAGATAGTTTTATCATTCTGATTTTATCGTACACTGCCCAGAGTCACATTTGAAAAATGGGTGGCTATACAAATTTAATAATTAAAATTATTTTATTGTAACATAGGTTTTTATAAATTGGTAATATAGATTTTATTCTGTGAAATAAAATCCTACAATAAATGTTAGATTTTAGGCCTGTGCATCATTTTTTATTCAATTTCAAAGACATGTGTGAGCACAAATTCAGCACTAGTCTTCAGCTTTTTAAAGCAGCTGCATCTTTTGGAATCAAATTTGAAGCATCACACAGGCTTATTACATTTTAAGCTGTTTTGGTATTCTTTGCCTGTCAAGCAGGTATTTTATCCCACCTTTATTATTTTGATAAATAACTCAAGGCAACAAATATACATAATATTCCTTTCTTGTTCTATTTTCCTCACAACACTGTAAGGGGGATTGGGCTAAGATAGAATGACTAGCCCAAGTCCACCCAGTTAGCTTTTATACCTAAAGTGGGATTAGAACTGAGTCTTCTGGTTTCTAGGCCAGAACCTTAACCACTACCCCAAACTGTAAAACAATTTGAGAAGTATAATCTCTGTGTACTTATTAATTTCATGCACTGGAATATACACTACATTATATATGAATTGCTGACTCAGAATTTGATGGATGGGGATGCACTGTCTTATACCTTGAAATAATAGCGGAGCTCTTATTGTTTAAGCCAGTGTTTACGTATAACACTTTATGGTCAATATGATCAATTCTGACTAATTTCTAATACCTGCATCTGAGGGTAGCACTGTGAGAGGAACATCTTTAGTTTCAATTTTGACTGAAGGCTCCAGCAAGGACTGCATTTTAAGGGGCACTTGTGTCACTGGCACTTTAGTCACTCTTATAAGCTCAGATGGAGGTGGTCCCTGAAACTGGATCCTAGCCCCTGGAGGGACTGGATGGAGTGTAACAGGAATCTTCAGTTCTTGAGAATGCTGTGTTCCCAGAGGTTGAGACAAACTAACATCCTTACTAATGTGAGCGGGACCACTGGAAGATAGTTGAGGCTTGGATGCCAACTCTTCCCTCCCTTTACAATCCTCCACGGGAGACTCTACCAGTTCAGTTTTGATGGTCCCTTCTTTTGCAGATCCCACAACTTTGGCATCACAGTTTTCTTTCAACTTTGCCTCTTTCTTGATTTCCTCTGGCTCTTCAACTTTCCCCAGCTTGACTTCCCCTACACTTTTCACACCGCTGCTACTTTCATCTTTGCCGCCCAGACGGTTTGTAAGCGTCTTAGGCTCTCGTCTTTTTTTTTTGTTGCTACTTCCCATAAAGACCAATGGGTTCTCTGGCTCACGCTTCTCCACTTTCACTTGTAACCCTTTCTGGTGCCCGTTTTCTTCCTCCTCTTCCTGCTTTTCACAGGCTCCCGTTTCCGTCCCAAGGACAGGCTGGGGAAGCTGCCTGCTGCCAAGGCAAATCTGCCCTTCCAAAACATGTTGCTGCTCTTTCAAGGTCCCCCCTTCCCCAGGCTGTGGCAGTTTCTGTTCGTTGTGCAAAAGGCTTTGTTTGGGAGAGAGGGGGTGCAGGAGATGGTGCTGGGGAGCCTGCTTGGGAGGGAATAGCAGAAGGTGCGGGTCCCTGCCCCCCTGGCCTGGCAGAGGGTGCAGGAGAAGATGGTCCATGCAGGCAGTGCTCTGCCAAGCCGTGGAATGCAGGAGCCGGTGCTGCTCTCTTGAGGCTTCCTCCTGCGCCCCTTTCTCCATGCCGCAGCCCGCCCTTGATAGTAGGATTGTTATGGGATTGTGAGCTCAGCCCGGTCCTCTGTTACCGCCCGTTTGTCTGCTGCGGTTGGCTTGCAAACGTTCTCCGCTCCCCCTCCCCCCTCCCAACTCCAAGGTGCACGCGGCCGCTTCTCGACCCCGCCCTCTAGCTCGCGAGGGCCTCGCGCCTGCCGCCCGTCGGCCAGAAATGGCAATTTGTGGGGCTCCACGTGCCTCCTCGCTTTTCTCCCTCCTTGGACTGTTGCCCGGAGGTTGCCATGGCTACGCTGGGCGCCACGTAACAATGGGGTCGCCTTTGGATACCGAGGGGGAGGAACAGGCGCACGGACCGCAGGTCGGGGGCGCCGCCGCTTTTTTGCGGAGGGGCGAGTTTGGGCCTCGCCCCCGTTTGCCCTCGAGCGAAAGGTGGTTCGCGACTTTAAAACAAAAAACAACCATCCCCCCCCCCAAAAAAAACCAAACAAACATGTATATCTGTTCCTCTCTCCTCATCCCACCGACGAACCACAAGCCTACGCACATGGGGGTGAGGGGAAATGAGGGGACTCGCGATCCGAGAAGGCGGGTCTCAGCCTCAGGTCTTTCTGCATGTACTCGGGCGTCTCTACGAAGGCCTGGAAGAGGCAGAGGGGCGGTAGTGATTCCGGCCGATCTTACGGTATCATAGAGAGGCAGCGTTAAGAGTCCCGTCTCTCTTCCGGTGTCGCCCAGCGCTCCTTCCGGCAATGCTGCCGCAGCCCCGGCTTGCCGGCGCCTTCGCTGCTATCGCTTTGGGCCTTAGATCAAGGTTTCGTTGTTACGTCCGAGCCGCCATGGCGAAGAGCAAGTTCGAATACGTCCGGGCTTTCGAAGCGGAGGATAAATGCTTGGCCAACTGCTGGATCGTGGTGCGGTTGGACGGACGCTGCTTCCACCGGTAAAGACACGCTTCAACCATTGGCAGCAGCGTGTGGATTTAACAGGCTTGGGTTGCCCGGCGACCGCCCGACCAATAGGAGCGAGGGTCAGCGCCACTTCAAAGTGAAATCTGCTTCGCTCGGTGGCCGTTTGGCTTCCCCGACTTCACCTTAGGGTGCCGTTTCTCAGACGTCGGCAGCTACCAGATGTTGGACTTTTGTTCCCAGAATTCATCAGTTCGCGCGGGCATTGCTGGGGATTCTGGGAATTGAAGTTCACACATTTGAAGGTTGCCAAGTTTAGCGAATGCTGCAAAGTTGGGAGTACTCCTGTGCCCTTGAATGTGTATTTAATACCATAACTGATGTGTGTTTAATACCATAACTGATTTTTTGGTAACAAAACCAAAGATTCTATGTTTATTGGACATAGAAGCATGAAAATGAAAATCACAACAGCTTCAACAAATATTCCTTTTAATTACATTTGTAATTTGGGGGAAGAATCCTTTCTCTGTAATTGTTCCTTGCTCACATCAAAACATCAGATGCCATTATTCAAGAGTTCAGAAGCTTATTAGCATATTAGGTGAATGCAGTTGAACTCTTGTGCAAGGAAAGGAAAGCTGTTTTATATTCAGGGATAAATAGTCTGCACACCTCTAGTTTTAGAATGTTAAAAGTCTTACTTTCCTAATAATTTCTAATTGATATATCTTATTGGCAAAGTACTACTCTTCTAAAATGGCATTGGTTTACCTTTTCAATGACTGCCTTCTAACACTTTATAATGACAATAAAACAGATTATGTAAAATCAGATGGATCTCAACTTAAATGTTTTTCATATCCTTATTCTGCAATAATTTGGAAGCACTATCAGTGGTTTATAAAAAAAATAAAACAATATATTGCATTTATACAGATGGCAAGTATTCCTCATGCTCCAAATATTCTCTGGAAAAGCTCTAATTTTATTTGTTTCCAGGAGGCCATTAAGTTGGATGTTGATATGATTAAGAGGAGGTGTGCTTATAATATAGAGGCTTCAATTGAAAAATACTGTCTTCAAGCAACTGCTCTTTTAATTCTTAAGAATGATGGACAATTGACAGATATGTCGGAGAGCATACACCAAATGTGTTAATTCCAGATGGAAAAGGTACCTAAAAGCCGAAGCATATGGGGTTTTATGAGTGAAACTTGCCAGCACTTTGAATTGCACTTAGAAATCTATGGTCAACCAACGCAGTATCCACAGTGTATTACGTGGCTCTTGTGATTTTCATTTTCCAGCAAGAAGGCTACTACATTTTACACAACCTGAGGATACTTTCAAAAGCAGCCCTGTGTAAAGCACACTGCAATAACTGTTACTAAGGCTTATTGCTCCAGGTACGGCTGCAACTAAGTGGGCAAAGCCACTACGAAAACTTAGCTACGAAAAGTAGCTGTAACACATGATAATTATTTAGATAACAACAAATCAAGTGTTTTTAATTACGGTATATGCTTTTCATTTTGAAGCTTTGCTGACCGGCATGATTTTAAAAAACCTAATGATGATTGTGCTCTTAATTTGATGAACAAGTGTGCCCAAACAGTGATGGAAGAGATGGAGGAAATTGTCATTGCCTATGGACAAAGTGATGAATACAGCTTTGTTTTCAAAAAAGAAACCAACTTGTTTAAGAGAAGAGCAAGGTAGTTACTTTTACAGATTTTCCCTTCCCAATATATGTTAAGACACCCTTTCCAAAATAAACTTTAATATAACAATTTGATTACTTTTGATTTTATAGTAGCTGCTTAGAAACATCAATACATGTAGTGAAGAAGGGACACATACACAAACACAGAGATATATTTGCATATGTATATTAGCACATAGATGGATAAGTGGCCATTAAATGTTACTGGCAAAGTATTTTTAACTCATTCATATATTTCACTCTTAAAAGTGATTTAACTGTCCTCATAAAGGCCTCATAACATACTTGTCTGTTTCACATTTTTGTTTAATAAGCTACATAATTGTTTAACATTAATCTTTCAATAGCACAGAGATTTTGCAATATTGTATTATAGTTTATTTAGCACATGAAGACCTTACAGCAATGTGAACTGCTGTATTACTTTCAGTTTGTAAGTGAAGCCTTGTGGTAGACCAAACATTATTTCTGAAGCATTTTATTTGACAACAAATTTGTTCAATTCATTTATAGTAAAATGTAGAAAGATATTAAATCATTTTAATTCAGTAGACTTAAACATTTTAAAATATGCTTTCTATCTAAATCATAAATAAGAGTCTCCATCATGAGAGGTTAACTGTGATAGAAGATTAACTAACAGCCAATCTTGCCTAACATAAAATATATACAGGACAAAATTAAAATGTTGGATCTGGACTTTATATTTAGCATATACTTTGGGATTACTAGAACTAGTCATTACTCTTTATCTAGAGGAATCTTACATGTTTTGGAATTATGCTATCAACATTTTGCATTCATAATCTATGAGAATAAATTATAAATATAAGTTACAAATAAGCTATATATTTTGGGAAATAATTCCTAAAATCATGAACAAGGTGCACGTTCTTGTATTTATATAAGCTAGTTAACTCTTGTGTTGATTATATTAAAAAGCTATATTTTCTCTCCCTTTTTTTCTCGCAAGTAAATTAATGACTCTTGTGGTCGCCAAGTTTGCATCCAGCTATGTTTTCTATTGGAAGGATTATTTTAAGGACAAGACCCTTTTGTATCCACCAGGATTTGATGGACGTATTGTGTTGTATCCCAGTGACCAAAATCTAAAAGATTATCTCAGTTGGCGACAAGCTGATTGTAAGTATTGAAGAGTGAGATGGAGGTTATAGAATGATAATTTTTAAGAATATATATTTAATCTCATTTTCTGCTAAAAAAACATTAAAAGTACCTGCTTTTATTCACTTGAGTTATCACAACTTTAGAGATGGAAAATGGGGGAGGAGGGGTGCATCTTCCTTACGGTACTTGAGTATTTTCTCAAAATTGCATTACTTAGAAATAAGTAAAGTCAATGGGAATCTGGAATACTACATGGCGAGGCAATCACTATCTGCAGTGGTCATATTTTCCACAATAGAAATGCAGCTGCCCTATTAATCAATTACTCTATGAAATAGGATTCAGATGCTGCCTTATTCGGATCAACAAGTGCAAAGGTATTAATATTGCTGGACATTCAAGGTATTATCTTCTATTTCCATCCATTGTATCTAGCAATTGATGAGATGCCTTCTCCCAAAATTTCTAGTTATTGAATCTTTACTAGATGGCTTGGTGAATAAATGGAAGAAAGTAAAAAACTAACAACCAACAAACCTCTGCACAATGCAGGAATTTATCATAAAAATACATTTTAAGAAATTATGGTGTTATTGTATTAGGTTACATATAAATAACAATAACAATAGTAATAATTTTAACACCACTTCTGAAGTCAATCTTATAGTAAAAATTGCTGTCTTCTCTAATGATGTTTTTTCACTTGGTATTGCTATAGGTCATATAAATAACCTCTATAATACAGTATTTTGGACTCTTGTGCAGAAAAGTGGCCTGACACCAGTACAAGCCCAAGAGAGACTTAAGGTTTGATGCATTATTCCAAATATTTTAGCCTAAAGAGCATATTGTACCTGGCTTGTGTAATTTCTAGAAGCATATATAATGTTCAAAGTATTTTTAATATTGGAACAGATGTATTTGTGCATTTGTGTTGTATTTCAAGTTTTATTTTACATTTGCTGTTTTTGCTAGAATGCTTATCTACGTGGATTGGATTTGGTTTCTGGTAGGAATATTAAAACTACAAGAACTGGCTATTATTTAGAAAATAATAGAAATTATAGCAATTGATCAACTTCAGATAAAAAAAAAAAAAGAAAAAGACTTCATTTATTTATTTAGATTTTGGCATATCATACATGGATTAGCAATATAAATTAACATTAATTAAAAGAAAAAGACTAAAAGGTTCCCTTTTTAATCAGACTAATGCTAGTTGGCAGGACTTAAAAAGTAGTAATTGTTTGTCAGGGAATCATCTACCTTAAGATTTTTTTCTCCAAATTATTATTTGGTTTAGTGGTTAAGGGGAGTGTAGAAAGCAGGAAACCATGAGTTCAAGTTCTGCCCTGAAAAATCAGCTGGATGACTTTGGGCTAGTTACTCTCTCTCAGCCCAATTCATTTCACAGAGTTGTTGTGGGGAAAGTACGAGGAGGAGGAAGGTGTGTTGGATATGTTTATCGCCTTGGGTTATTTGCAAAATAAAGGTAGGAAATAAATAAAAATAGAGTTGCAGGAGAACAATGATGACGCACAGCTCAATTCCTCTAGAAAAACAATGGCGTTTGTAAGCTGTAATTGGATTCGTTTTCTTCTGACTTTTCTAATTTTTAAAACCTTGAGATGTTATAAGAAATGTAGTTAATGTACTACATACTTTTCATTGCTCAACTTTAGCTCTATCATTCAGGAAGCTTTGATTACTGATCAACTTAATTTCCTAAAGTTCATTTCCCATGTGCAGAAGTTAGTGGGATGTAGCCTTGATTAGATGATGATGGGATCAATCATCCATGTGCTATTGATAATCTTGGCAAGGAGATCAAAAATAGTATTTTTCAAGACATTTTCTTTGCCATCATCCTTATCTTGTATCACTATGACACAAGCATATTCACGGACAATCCTTTTTCTCTTCATATCAGGTTTGGATCCGAAATGGGGATATGATAACTTGACTGTGTGTGGGTGAACTATGTGAGTGTTTCAAGAATGAAACAGGCCCCAAATTCCCAGTCTTCCTTCTAGCCAAGTTAGGAAAATACAGTGATCTGTTTGCTACTGGAGGTTTAACTAAGGACTTTGGCCATGTTATGTTTATCAGAATTACAAGTAAATGAAAATATCGACCTCTAGATCAGGACAAAAAAATAATATATGTCATGGTGATACAAGTATAAATAGCTACCAATATTAAGAGAAGACAGGGGCAAATTACATTTTTTTACTGCTTGGCAAATAATATTCTCTCCCAATTGCAGAAAATTTATAAGCTAAAAATAAATGTTTGCATATGCATTTACACCCATGAATTGAGCCCACAGAAGAAACTGATAGACTGAAATTGCTGGTTTTGCAAGTGTTTGTTATAGAATAAAAACATTAAATTTTTAAATACTAAATTCGCCTTCTTCAATCTGGTATACTTTTGATGTGTTAGATCTCAGTATTATATGTTTATGTATGCAGTCAGGGAGTTCTGATAGTTATAGTATAAGCACATTTGTAGGCCACCAAATTGGGAGAAAGGTATATTACATTATTTCACCAACCTTTTGCCTGTTAATAATAATGCTGGATGGCATCTTAGTCACCTGTTAAAGAATGAAATTAGGCACTACAGAACAATGCTTCCCTAGAGAGATTGTGTGTTTAGAAGTGTGGGTTCCTTTTTGTTCAAATACATGCCAAACTCTAAATGAAGAGCAACATCCATTTATTACATTTGAAATTATTAGAGTTCTCCTAGGTTCATATGAAATGCTTTTTTTTCCCCTTTAGGGAACTCTTGCAAATGACAAGAATGAGATTTTATTTTCTAAATTCAACATTAACTACAACAAAGAACCTGAAATATATAGGAAAGGAACTATTTTAATATGGAAGAAGGTAAGTCATACTTTTGTTTGTATGTCAAATGGCAGCAAGCATATTTTAAGTAAGTAATTATATAAAATATTTTAAGATAATAAAGTAATTCTTTTTACAAAGCCCATCTGTGCTGAATTACCAGAGACATCTGTCTCATCAGTTATGCTTTTGTATGATGAAGTTACTGCAGGAATTATTCCTGTACTAGACGACCAGAAGTGTTGTTTTCGACATCAGCCATTCAGTTGTGCCTGACTCTCAGACCCTATGGATCAGCATTGTCAGTGCTCCTGTCTTGCACTGCCTCCTTCAGATCCTCCATGGTCATCCCTGTGACATCCATCATATGTCCAGCCAAGCAAAACAGTGGTAATTCCGATTTGAGGTTTAGTTAAAGCTGGATCCTCATATATTAACTAACCCTGTTATTGAAGGTGGAAAAGTTTTGGCTTTAGATTTTAAGTTCCCCCGAATGTCTAATAACTCTGTGTATCTTACCATTTTCCTTATTTCTAATGTGTTTGGGTAAATTACTGCTTCCATAGGTGAAAACCATCTAGGTAAATT
>JAEANM010021839.1:0-11744 GCA_017656035.1 Myanophis thanlyinensis
ATCATTGACATCCTCCATAAGGAGGGAAAGCCTCAAAAGGTAATTGCAAAAGAAGTTGGATGTTCCCAAAGTGCTATCTCAAAGCACATTAATAGAAAGTTATGTGGAAGGGGAAAATGTGGAAGAAAAAGGTGTACAAGCAGCAGGGATGACTGCTGCCTGGAGTGGATTGTCAGAAAAAGGCCATTCAAAAGTGTTGGGGACTTTCACAAGGAGTGGACTGAGGCTGGAGTCAGTGCGTCAAGAGCCACCACATACAGACAGATCCTGGACATAGGCTTCAAATGTCATATTCCTCTTGTCAAGCCACTCCTGAACAACAAACAACGTCAGAAGTGTCTGTTGCTCAGTGGTCCAAAGTTCTCTTTTCTGATGACAGCAACTTTTGCATCTCATTTGGAAACCAAGGACCCAGAGTCTGGAGGAAGAATGGAGAGGCACATGCTGCAAGATGCTTGAAGTCCAGTGTGAAGTTTCCACACTCTATGTTGATTTGGGGAGCCATGTCTTCTGCTGATGTTGGTCCATTGTACTTCATTAAGTCCAGGGTCAATGCAGCCATTTACCAGGAGATTTTGAAGCACTTAATGCTTCCTTCCACAGATGACCTTTATGGGGATGTTGACTTCATTTTCCAGCAGGATTTGGCACCTGCCCACACTGCCAAAAGCACCAAACCCTGGTTCAATGACTATGGGATTATTTTGCTTGATTGGCCAGCAAACTCGCCTGACCTGAACCCCCTAGAGAATCTATGGAGCATTGCCAAGAGAAAGATGAAAGACATGAGAACGAACAATTCAGAAGGGCTGAAGGCCGCTATTGAAGCATCCTGGTCTTCCATAACACCTCAGCAGTGCCACAGGCTGACAGCTTCCATGCCACACCACATTGAGGCAGTAATTGCTGCAAAAGGGGCCCAAACCAAGTATTGAGTACATATGCATACTTATAATTGAAAATTATTATATTAATTATAATTATTGAGAGGTCCAATATTGTTCTATGTACAATCCTTGTTTTATTGATTGCATGTAATATTCTAATTTTCTGAGATTGTGGATTTGGGTTTTTCCATGAGCTGCACACCATAATCATCTTAATTATGACAAATCATGGCTTGAACTATTTTGCTTTGCATGTAATGAGTCTATCTCATATATTAGTTTTACCTTTTAAGTTGCATTTACTGAAATAAATGAACTTTTGCACTATATTCTAATTTTCCGAGTTTCACCTATATAAGCAATACTGTATGCGTGGCTTGTGATTGGTGACTGGAATATCAAATTTGGAAAATGAAAGAGGAAAATATGGTTTTTCTCACTTGAATTAAAACATTTAACATTCATAGTCATACAAGAATGTGACCCTCCTCCAAAACTGTATTGATTTAATCTCTCTTTATAGATAAAAGAAAGAAGGTATTTTTTATTGTACCTAATATTTGGCATTCTATTTAATATGTGGCTCTTACTATAATAGTGTTTTGGAAGAAAAAACCCAAACTTATAAATAATAAGTATGAAACAAAAATATTTTTAAAATGTTGACTGTTATTTTCCCAAGAAACATGTTTAATGGCGGCAGAATTTTCAATCCACCAAACCCCAAAAGGGTTTTTAAATGCAACAAAATTTCACCATGAAAAATAAAATATTTATTGGCACATTGCCAGAAATTATGTAGAATTGGGATGGAAAGGTGGGAAGCAGAAGTTATTAAAGATTCTTCCAAATCATAAAGAATACTCTCACTGTCATATGTACCCATAATACTGAAATTAATTCATAGAACAATTGGTCAAGCATCCTGGGAATTGTTCACCATTAGATTTTGTGTGATTACTTAGTGGTGTAATTTAAAACATAACTACTTTCTGTTGCCATTTCCTTAATTGTCAATTGTCTTAATCATGAACATCGCAGCATATTTCCAGAGGAAGTGCTATCAGAATCCTCCCAGCTGATGAAAAACAATGGAGGAGGCAGGGGGAAAAACTTTATGATCAATGGCATAGAGGCTATTGTCATAATAAAAGCACACTCAGAGGTAAATTCTTCACATAACCAGACTAATACGAAATCTTGCTTCAGGATATCAGTCAAGGGTAGGAAAAAGCATTCATATGACCCTTTTAATATGCCAAATGTATGCATGTCTTATAACATCCTTGTAATCAAATCATCATTATCACCATAAAGAAAAGAAGATGATGCTAGCATTGTTGGTTTGCCTCGAAGGGTTCACGTGATTTGGACTCATATCTTTCAGACATAGTCAGAGGGGCACAATTTGCATCAATTCAAGAACCACCCAGGTTTTATGAAACATGTTGAAGGTTTCATAATTAAAATGTTTTAAAGGAGGAAATGGCTCCCCAAAATTGATAAAAAATAAAAAATATTACTTATTTTGGTAGAGCAGTGAAGATGCAAAAGTGATACTAGCTAGCTACATGTGCCCCTAGATCAGAGGTTTTGTATTCCTACTGAACTTTTGAAGTACATAATTTTATATCATATCCCTACGTAATCACCTCCAAATGCATAATCTACAATCTTCCAAATTCTTAGTCAACCTGGACACTCTTAAACTATAATCCAATTCGTCTGAAGTTGAATGTTCAATCTTGCTTTGGAATAGCAGTGACCATAAATGTATTGAGATTATCATAAAATTAAGAGCATAATCTATGGGGGATTTTCCAGATAAATAGCAATGGCTCAAGGTGAAAAGAATCATGAGATTATCTCCTGACAATTTGCTCAGGTGACCTGCTGCATAATATTAATAAAATATTATTTTCTGCCTGTAGTGTTGTTTTCATTGTCAAAGCAATGACAGTCCCATTAAAATATTTTTAATCTATTCAGTTGAAGTGCCAGAGCTTCTGGGCTTTATATTATAATAGCACCCGTTTGTCATGTTCATTGGCTTATTGAAACCAGCTTGTACAGATGATTTAGTTTACCATACTGAGGCCACTACTATAGGGGTTAGAAAGCTCAGTTTGGGGATTGTTCTGTCATTTTTAATGTCTGAGTTTGCTAGGGGAAGATGGTTTGCTTGCCCTGGTTTTCTATTTATTTGTTAAACGGGAGCTTGTTTGATTTAAGGGCATTCACATTATGTATTTTTGTGGTAATGCATAAGTTGCCATATATTCTAAAATATATGTGCTGTGTGGATATCCCTTTATAGGCTAGTTCAGGAACTCTAAAATCTATGCTGAGCATTCTTCAGATGATGTCATATGAAAGAAGTCAAACTTAGTTTGACACTATGTTCCTTATTGTGTTTCGCATGCATCCATTTTCTGTGTTACTGTAGATACAATCCATACGCTATACTGTCTGATGACAATAAACTTATGTGGGCCCCTGTGTTCCCTGATAAAAATATCTGAGAGATTGGGATAATTTTAGAACATTACAGTTATCATGACTGTTCACAGACTGTTCTGAGGCCAATCGGAACAGGTTCAACAAGCAATTGAAACTAGTTAACAGACAAATCTACACACTTTTGTACATCAGAATTTGTTTTAAAATGATCATTTAGACACCACCACCCTGTGCCTCAGTAACCCAGATCTAGTGACCCTATTTCACAAATTACTTGTATTTGTTGAGTCACCAGAACTTGTTATTGAGATGATTTGATTGTCGTGTCACCAAAGAAACCTTAGATAATAGCAATAACACTTAGACGTATATACTGCTTTATAGTGCCTTCCAGTCAGCATATTGCCCCCAGCAATCTGGATCCTCATTTTACCCACCTCAGAAGGATGGAAGGTTGAGTCAACCTTGAGCCTGGTGGATTTGGACTAGCAGTCAGCAGAAGTACTGCAGTACTGCACTCTAACCACTGTGCCATCAAGGTGCCTATAATGGATATAACTCATCCATGCCATGTCATAGTCAAAGAAAAGAGAGCAACTATCATTGATTACACTTATTTTGACTTAGGAAGATTATGTCTCCCTGTGTATATATACATAGACAACATCACACACATATCATTTAATAATTAATCCCAGAATAGCATTAGTTCTTGAAGGAGGAAAACGTGGAGAAAGTTCTTCCATTTCCTTTGGTAAGGATCACAAAATAGAAGCAAAATAGTGTTATAGTGTTCCTTCTTCATAGTGTTATGAAGAAGGATATAAAGTTCTAGACCAGAGGTGTCAAACTTGATTTCATTGAGGGCTGCATCAGGATTGTGTTTGATGGCATGGCCATCTTGATGTCACTCATGTTATTATTATTATTATTATTATTATTAATTTAATTTATATACCGCCCCCTCTCCCAAAGGGACTCATTGGAGGTGCCTCTGATGGCCCGAGCGCTCTGTCAGCAAAACCTGCTCCCAAGTTCCATTTTCCGCTGTGACAGCCTCCTGCAACCCTCTTCCAGTGAAAACAGAGCTCAGACGAGCTGTATGCAGCCCTCCTGAGCTCCATTTTCCCTGGCAAAGGCACTTTGGGCTGGTCCTTTGCTGTTTCCAGGGCAGCCCTGCAGGCCAGATCTAAGCACCCCAAGACCCAGATCCAGCCCACAGACCTTGAGCTTGACACCCCTGGTCTAGACAGAATCAGGTTTGAGGAAGATTTTACCTATACATTTATAAATTCAGTAAGAATGCTTATGAATGAAAATCTTGTCAAAATGTATGTTAGCTGATCCTTTATAATGAGAAGAGAAGAGAAGAGAAGAGAAGAGAGAATCTTTATTGTCACTTTTTTCTGTGAGTACACTGGCACACATTAAAAATGAAATTCTGATACTTGCACTCAGAAGAATATATACTGTATATTAATCACATTTATATTATAAACACCTATGCTTTCATAGTCCTATGTAATTTATTTATTTGTAAAATTTAATATTTAAACATGCCAAATGTTTGATTTGCATATTCACTTGATCTTCTGGACCAGGTCAAACTCAGTCTCGATAATGTCAACAAGTTTGTATTATTGACACTGTGTGAACTGACTTTACCAAACAGATTAATATATTCAATTCCAACTCTATTTTATTCCATACTCATAAAAGAAAAATGAAAAGTACCAACCTTTACTAGATCTCATATCTTTGAAAATAGAAATTAGATTTAGTCAATATTATAGAACAAACTATCAGATGAACTGGTGAAACATACCATAAGAAACCAAATACACCAGCTTTGTGAATTATAGCTAGTTTGCCAAATATTATAAATACAGATTTACTGACTGAAAAAACAATATCCTTGCCTGTTAACTAACTGTGGGAAATTACAGAAGAATGCTAGTTCATGGCTTACATACCAAAGCATTAAACTTCCAAACAGAAACATATGGTTTTAAGTCATATTTCATTGCTTTTTTCCTAATCTAGTAACCACAGTGATCCTATAATATTCTTTGCGGTGTTTTTTCTAAAAACAAAAAAATTCTAAAAACACCAACACTTATTCCAGCTATCTAGTCCAATAAAGAATATGCTCTATCCCACATGAGATTATAAACAACCATAGCCATGTACATATTCTGCAGCATTGTCAGCTTTAGTCCTTGAAGATGCCTATGCTGGACAACTCTCCCTATTAATGCTGCTTGTATAGTATGTTTTTCTTCTTGAAATTCCATGCCAGCTCAAAAATCATAGTTTTTTGTGGGGGAAAGAATCTGCAAACTAGGAAATCCTCAGTTTAGAATTTGTCTCAATGAGCCATGAATTCAGTAAAAACAAAAGTACTATTTCTCAGCCTTAGCCTTCAATTTTCTGTAAATCAATAATAGTATAGTCAAGATTCAAACTCACAATGACTCAGCTGAAAAAAAAAAGGATTGAATCTATGCCTCATTGATATCTACATATGGGAGCTATAGGCAGGTAAGACTCCTGGCAAGAAAACATGCTTTTCCTCACCAATTGGCCAGAAAAGTCACATTATTTTCCTTGGAATTTCTAGAAGCCATCAAGCCAGATGGTTTATTTACTTAAGCACAGAGACTGTCCTTGCTGGTTAAATACGACCTTAGCTAAACTCCCATAACTGCATAGCCGGCATGTTCAAGAATTTTTTATTCACAAAACAACAAGATTGGGATTTCAAATACTTATTGGGGTTGGATCAGTTCATTCATAGTCTTTCTTTAAAAAGCCTCACATCAATGAATAAATCAAAATCCTTATAAAAAAAATTAAAATCTGTTCACTGAAAAAAGCAAATTGTATTTTTCACATGTTTAATTTTGAAAAAAATTGTTTTAATGTATGTCATAAGAAATCACAGATTAATGAAAAGATGGAATAGAATCCACATTGTGAATGTATTCTTGCAACATTCACAATATAATAGGAGTAAGTACATCTCAGTCTTACGGAAACCAAATGTGATGTGCTCTGACATCGGAATTTGGATAGGTGAAGAACTTCAGTTATTACAAATTGTAATATAAATGTTAGGAATTTCTAAATTGAACACTATTCCATGGATAAATTATACAAAAGGTTTGGAATTGCCTGTGTGAAATGAACGAGAAGCAACAAAATATTTTAATATGAAAATATAAACCTGCTGTTTAAAACCTATGCTCACTAGGAGTAGAAAACTATAAATTATCAAGTAGATCAATAATTCTTATGGCTTTCTTCAAACAAAGCTTCAAACAAAATAGAGAATTTGGATGTCCGGATCTGAAATCCAAACCTTTTCATCCAAACCAAGATTTCATTGCACCCAGAGAACATCTTCCAAAAACATAAAAACAAAAGAATTTCTACTTCCTTCATGAGGATGTACACAATCACTTTGTATGATGTGATCCAAATCCAAATAGGCTGTGATTCGTTTTCTCAGCCATGATCTCTTACCCTTTTTATTCAGTGAAACTTGTTAATATTTATTTACTGTTATGAGCCTATGTAAATTAAGTGTCACACAATTTCCAGTTAAACCCCTGTATAATCTGTATTTGAGATAATACCTGATACTCATTCCTTATTTTAAGTTATTCAGAACCTGCTGCATGAATATGATCTTTATGTCATCATTTTGATCTCAGGAAATGTAAAACAAAAAACAAAAAAACCAACCCCATAAATCTAAGCTTCTATTACTGAGCAAATGCATTTTCTATTCACACTGCCAAAACCTTAACTCAGTAATCTGGCATGATAGACAAGGTTTAATATCAAATCTCTAAGTTTACCTGTATGTATAATTTATAACAGTGGATAAGCTACTTAAAATTATATATTCAGCATTTATTTCTTGTATATAACTGCATACCAATACATTAGTAATCCATATCATTTATGAATGTAAGAATGCTACTGAATTAAGTTTCTTGAAAGATTAAAATAGAAGACTTCCATCCAATTGCCAGTTCCACATCTTTGGTATCTACTCCTATTTCTTATACTGTTGTCAGCCTAAGTATGACCTAAAAAATAGGGCTGCAAATATCATCACATCACTTATATGGTTCCTCCATTCAGTGTCAAAATGGTGGCATGGTAGAGGGAAAATTACAAGGGTGTTATAAGAATTATGATTCAACAATAATGTGCTTAAGGTTCCCAGGCTTCCAAATGGCAGAAGAGAGTTACTTTACAGTATAATTGTGTGTCTGACATTCAGTTCAAAAACTAAAAGGAAGTTCATTCTAAGTTCATTTTTATTGTAGTTCTGCTCTTTTACTACAATGAAGTGTCTGATTGTTCATCAGTTTGAGGCTCATAATTTATTGCTAGCTAAAATATGTATCTATCTAGGTTAAAAGGCTTTTCTCTTTTAACGCTGTTGAAATTTAACTCTAATGTCAGCTGTTATTACCCCTGAGAAAGGAAATGAATTGTGATGTCAGAGATACTCAGAGTGCCTCACAGAGACCCTGCTTTGGGTCACTCATTCCCTCCTAGGTCAGGGGGGCTTGGCCGATGATTGCAGGACTGGGCAGAGGAGTTTGTTCAGCCCATGTAAGCAAATCAGTGCAGAAAATATTCTTTGCAGGGATAAAAGTATGAAAGAAAATATTTTATTTTCTTTCTCTTTCCAGCTGTTCACATCATGTAAATCAGGCATGTCCAACCCATGGCCCATGGGCCACCTGTGGCCTTGGACAGCTATTAATACAGCCCCACAAAATCGTATTTTTAAAAAACATAGGCGATGATCAGACTGATCCTGAGGGACGGGTCAAGCATGTCTTCATTCTTGAGTCCCTTTGCACCCACAAGAGATCTAAGTCCAGCCCTTCTTGAATTCCATGACTCTTATCTACCTCCAATTTGCTTTGAAGTCAGTAGTTCAGCTTCATATAAAGAACATTAGCATGCAATAAACCTGTAGTTGTTTGAACCGCCTTGTTTTCTTGTGCCTGATAATAAAAATATAAAGTAAGTTTATTGTTTATGTACATTAACCATATTATATAGTTTATGTGAGGCCTAAAATAATTCCTCTTCACTCAATGTGTCCCAGGCAAGTCAAAAGTTTGAACACCCATGATGAAACCCTTTTTGCTTTCATTACTATACAGTTTTCATTGACAATTTTTGGTAGTCTTTATGGCTTCTGAAAAGTCCAGTTTCAAACTTCAAAACTTTCAAGAAGTTTTACAAAAGGAGCACGTGCAGTTGCCAGATTTGTGGCACAATTAGAATAAATCCATACTTTGCTGCAAACGTTTGAAATAATTAGATATATTTTTTTACCATTGATAATGTGACTTCAGTGAAGATGCAAAGTTGGGTCTTGGCAAGGAAAGCTGTCTACTTCTAAAGACTGTTGTACATGAAGGGGGGAGGATCAAAATATATATCATCATTGGCCAAGAATCTGATTTATACTTTCCCAAAGTTTGAGCAGTGTTTTTAAGACACTCTAATAATCTAAATCCATTTTATTTTAGAAACATCATTCTGTGTTTTGAGCACTGTCATGGTGCAGAAGATCTGATATTAGTGTTCTGGTTCAGGTCTTCAAACGCACGAAGGCATACCTGACTGTATGCCACAACTAATGCAGAAATAAGCAACCCCTGGCTGAGAGCCCAGAATGCTATCTTAATTAAAACCAACATTTGATAGCAACTTTCAGATTGTCCAAAAGCCTTCCACACGGCTAGGCTGGTAAACTGTTTTTTCCTCCAAAATTCCTCTCCCATCGCCCCCACCTATAAGTTCTCCAGGAGGGGCCAATCATTAGCCTCCTGTATTCTATTTTCTTCTCTGCTTCCGAAGCTGCTCCCTCCTCCTCACAGCCCTACGCATATGACAGCCTCCCTCTGTTCTTCCTCACTGCTCCCTGACTCAGACGCCACCTGGTGGCCAACAGGCCTCTCTAGTCCCTGCTTTGACTCCAAACACTCCCCAGAGTCTTCCTCAGTCTCCAGGGCAGTCCCATAGTGTTCATTACTATCAGATTCCACCAACAGCGCAGCCGGCCACTGTTGGGCCACAATAGTTAGGTCCTGAGGCCAACAAACAAAATCAAGGGTAAGGTAGGGAGAGAGATAGAAGAAGCAGAAAATGTTACCCTAGTTTAGCTTGTGAAGAAAAAAAGTTTGCTTTCAAGAAAAAAATCAAACCAGAACAAGAGAGGTTCAATTCTTTAATGATATATCCCTTCCAGTGGTGAAATGCAGCCTGGTTGCACAGGATCTACCAAACCGGTAGAGGCAATTTGAATTGTCTCTACTGGCCCCACCCATCTGCTCCTGCCATTTCCTGTCCTATAGTAGCTTGGGGGTTTTTTCTTACCTTAATCAGTGCAGATCAGCTGTTTGGCGTGCCTCCGCAGCCTTCCTAGTCATCCAGGCTGCCTCTGGTGAGTATAAATTATTTTCTTAGCAGCTGCACAGCAGCGGGTTGGCGTACACATGTGCGCACCGAACCGGTGGCAAAACCGGTTGGATTCCACCACTGCTCCCTTCCATTTTTAAGGCATCTTACTGGATACTTTGTTATAAAATGCCAGATGTGCCATGAAATATATTTATGTGGCAAAAATGAAATTTACTCTCAAAAATGCTGACTGAAAAATACAGTAAATCTAGAGAAACAGATATTAGTGGATAATTCTATGAAAACAACCACACAATCATCACACACTGTAAGATATCACTTTTATGACTGCAGAGCATAGGTAGAAAGCATAAAATTATACACACTATAATATTATAATGCATTTTTTGGAGAGGAAGAAGGTTCTTACATACTCACAACTAGTATATCAATTATTTTTAAACTCCAGCTCTGTGGCAACTTTGTTCTGTGAAACATCTATCATCACCAAAAAATAAAGCTTGAATCTAAAATCATCAACATAATACTTTTCAACACACATTAAGAAGCTAAGGGAAGGAAATAATATATATTACTCAAAATAATAAAACATAATAGGAAGTGAGTCATGTCCAATTATAGTCATTTTAAGAAATTCATCAATTTATCTAATGTGGGATAATATCTAATAAGTCCAATAAACAATTCAATAACTTCTGATGCATGTTGTTTCAGCAATCTAGATAGAACAGCAAAATAAACTATGCAACTAGGTCATTTTTCACAGTCAGTCTTCAATTAACTTTAGAGGTATAATTTATGTTAAAACATCTTTTTTTAACATGAGAAGAAAGGTTCTGTTTCCATCTTTTTATAAGGCTGCCAAGCAAATGTAACTGTGATATTATATATCAATTCAGTTTGCTGATCTCTTAGAACACAGGTTTCTGTAGTACAAGAACTTTGGCTGCTGCTCTAAACAGGTGAGAACATCAAAAATCAGGGAAGGATGTCAGGTGTCATGTACTGGAACAAGTGAAAATTTAGAATCTTGTTTGACTTAGCAGTTGTTTCAGTTATTATAGATGTGCTGCCAATGCAGATTATCTAAAAATAGAAGTATTACAAAATAAAAAGATTAAAGATAAAATATCAAAAGCAATGATCACATAGTTTCAGTTAAATGATTAGATGTTCAAGACAAAAACAACACTTAAATTAAACCAAGCTAATAAGTTAGAAAATAAACAATGGTAACCATTTACTAGTTGTTTAAAACATGAACAAAGAAAAGAAACCTCATCCAAAAAGGATTTCTATAATCTCATTACCACTATCCAACCAGTGGTGGGATGCAACCAGTTCTACTACGGGTTCGATGTGCGAGCTGAGCAGGTAGCATGCAGGCAAAGGCCCCAGGACAAGGCCGGAGCTGGGGACTGATGCATCCCTGACCAGGTTGAAGCAAACGGCGAGCAGGAGGCTTGAGAGCAGAGGCCCTGGGACAAGACCCTGGGGCAAGGCCAGAGCCATGGACTGGTGCTTCCCCCAGCTGAGGTGAAAGGTGATCAGGTGGCATGAGGGCGGAGGCCCAGGGCAAGGCCAGTCCCGGGGACTGGTGCATACCCCAACCAGGATGAGCGGGTGGTATGCAGGAGAAGGCTCCAGGGAAAGGGACTGGCATGTTCCCCCAGGCCCCAACCCAAGGCAAAGGTTAAGGATTACCTTTGATGAGCAGAGTAGACAAGGCTTAGCTGGGCCGCATGGCAAGGGTGAGCTATAAAGGGTAGCATGGGATAGGCGGGGCCAGCTAGTGGTGCAATTTGCTGATCCTCGGAGCTCCCATGTTACATCTTTCCTGCGCGAGCTGCATTGGCTACCTGTGGCCTTCCGGGTGCGATTCAAGGTGTTGGTACTCACCTTTAAAGCGCTCCATGGCTTGGGACCGGGGTATTT
>JAEANM010021840.1:384-11744 GCA_017656035.1 Myanophis thanlyinensis
TTATTTATTTATCTATTTATTTATTTGATTTATATACCGCCCCCACTCCCTAGGGACTCGGGGTGGTGCACAGCCAATAAAAAATGAGTACAATAAACAATTTAAAATTTATTAAAATAATTAAATAAAGGCTGTCTTAATTAAGATTATCATATAATTTAAAAATCAATTAAATCAGTTAAAATAATTGAACTATAAACAATAAAAATTAATTAATTACATTTAAAATAAAATTAAGTTAAATTTAAAATCCCATGGGATCAGGCCAGGCTGGCTAGTTGAAATAAATGGGTCTTCAGGGCATGTCAGAAACACCGGAGATCCGTAATAATATGAATCTCTGGGGGGAGTTCATTCCACAGGGAGGGTGCAGCCATAGAGAAGGTCTATACCCTTGGGGCTGCCAGATGACACCGTCCCGACAATGGAACACCGAGGAGGCCAACCCTATGGGAGCGCACTGGTCAGCTGGAGGCTGATGATGGCAACAGGCGGTCCCATAAGTACCTGGGTCCCGAGCCATGGAGCGCTTTAAAGGCAAGCACCAACACCTTGAACTGCACCCAGAAGGCCACAGGAAGACAGTGCAGCTCACGCAGGAAGGGTGTAACGTGGGAGCTCCTAGAGGCTCCCATAATTACCTGCGCGGCTGCATTCTGCACCAACTGCAGCCTCCGGATGCTTTTCAGGGGAGCCCCATGTAAAGAGCATTGGCATAATCAAGACAGGAAGTCAACAGGGCAGAAGTGACCATGCGAAGAGCGCCCCGATCCAGAAAGGGTCGCAACTGGTCTATCCTAAGGACCTGATAGAAGGCCCCCCTGGAGACGGCTGTGATATGGTCGTCCAATGACAACCGTACATCCAGGAGGATGCCCAAATTGCGAGCCCCTTCCATGGGGGACAGAGTTCCTCCCCCACGGTCAGTGATAATTTAAGCTGGCTGTATTTGGGTGCCGAAAAGCACAGCCAGTCAGTCTTTGATGGATTGAGCTGAAGTCTGTTCCGGCCCATCCAACTCCGCATGGCCTCCAGGCAACAGCTCATCATTTCGACGGCTTCGTTGGGGTGGCCTGGAGTGGAAATATACAGTTGAGTGTCATCTGCATATTGATGAAAACTCACCTCAAAGCCACGGATGATCTCCCCCAGCGGCTTCATATAGATGTTAAACAGGAGAGGCGAGAGAACCGACCCCTGAGGCACCCCACATATTAGGGGCTTCGGGGTCGATCTCTGCCCTCCTGCCAGCACAAATTGCGAGCGGCCGGAGACGAAGGAGGAGAACCACTGTAACACGGTGCCTCCCACTCCTAACCCCTCCAGCCACTGCAATAAGATACTGTGGTCAACAGTATCAAAAGCCACTGAGAGGTCTAATATGACCAGGACAGAGGAGCAACCCCTGTCCCGTGCCCTCCAGAGATCATCCACCAATGCGACCAGAGCTGTCTTCATGCTGAAACCAGGCCTGAAGCCCGATTGGAGAGGATCCAGATATAATGTATCATCCAGATGTTTGGGAAGTTGGCGTGCCACCACGGTCTCAACAGCCTTCGCCAAAAAGGGAAGGTTGGAGACTGGCCGATAACTAGACAGCAGGGCCGGATCCAGGGAGGCTTCTTGAGGAGGGGCCTCACCACCGCCCCCTTCAGGACAGGGGCATATTATACTTGAACTTGAATATATTTTCTGTTCTGTAATAAATGGTTTGATCATAAAGTCCAAATTAAAATAATTAATGTTTTTGTATCTTTGATGCTATCAACCTTGGCAGAAAACAAAAACATCACAATCTTTTTTTCTTACTTCAAAACCATAACATTTTGAAAATACCCTCAAGAAGCATAGGAAGGTAGTAACTTCCTTAAGTTAAAATATTATATTTTTAAAAAGACCCTTATTATATAAATCTTCTGCAGAAGAAGCAATTAGGCTTACACATTTTATCTGATTTGTCTGACATTTGTCTAGCTTTAAAATTGTTTCAAACAGTGATGTTCAGGCATACATGGCTGAAAAATTACATTTTGCATATTAGCAAAAAAATTGCATATTAGCTTTTGCATAAAGGTGTACAAGACAGTAGTGAGACCACCTTTGCTGTATGGATTAGAGACTGTAGCAATGAGGAAAAGACAAGAGGTAGAGATGGAGGTAGCAGAGAGGAGGATGTTGAGGTTCTCTTTAGGAGTAACCAGGATAGGATTAGGAATGATTAGGAATGAGCACATCAGAGAGACAGCTCAGGTCGGCTGTTTTGGGGACAAGGTCAGAGAGGCCAGATTGAGATGGTTTGGACATGTGCAGAAGAGGGAGAGTGGTTAGATTGGTAGAACAATGTTGGAATTGGAGCTGCCAGGCAAGAGCGGCAGAGGAAGGCCAAAGAGGAGATATATGGATGTGCTAAAAGAGGTCATGAAGGTCATTGGGGCAAGAGTGGAGGATGCTGAGAATGGAGTTGGGTGGAGGCAGTTGATTTGCTGTGGTGACCCCTAATGGGAACAGCCAAAAGAAAAAGAAGCAGCTTTTGCATAAAATACATGCAATAAGTTCTTGTATACACTTTTGCATAAATGTTGATAAATCTGTAACCTCTAGACATTTTTGTGTTCTAGGTAGAACCAAGTTCTGGCATTGTGTATGGTTTGGCTCATCTTCCAATTTTGCTAGGAATTTCAAAAAGACACCCTCTTGTTTCTTCTTTTCTTCAAGTTTTTGAGCGTTACAACCCTAATTTTCAAAACGAGACATTTTCACCATATTTATATTGCAAAATCATATTAAACCTTTGAGGGAGCATGCTAACTCACAGAATGTGCTGTTACTGCTTGCTTCTTTTTTGTTGTGTGTTCAAAAAACTTTACAGTTTTAGCACCCCATAAAATTTGGCATCTCTTGGCTGATGCCTACTTTATGTAGTTTAGATCCTGTCCTGTCTGTAGTTCATGGAGACCTATTGGAAAAAGGAAAATAATCAAGATGAAATTATAAACTGCATATATGTATCAATATATTCATAAAAAGAAAAGAAAAATTCCCCACCGCCATAAAAGAGATAATTTATTTTTGAGAAACATCAGACTGGGAAGAAAAGTTGAAATGGAAAAATAATTTTTGCTTGACACAATCATTTTTCTGTATTTCCAGTTGAATTTGATATCAACATTAAAGAAGAAAGTCTGTCCAGTAAATGGTCAAGCATATCATCATTAAAATATGGAAAGTGCTTCAAGACAATCAGTTCCTCTTTTAATTTCTCTATTTTGTTTCCATTCCCCCCCTCCCACTCCCTTGGGTTGTGTTACCCTCTGAGTTGTTTTGTTCTCCTCTGTGGCCATCTCTCACTTACTCATTCTAATCAAAATCTAATTGAAACCTAATTCATCTAGGCAAGGTTCATTAAATAGATTAAGTTAAGATTAAATTAATTTTTCAAAGAACTGAGAAATTAAAGTTCATTATCATAGTGTGTGCAGATGTCATTGGGAAGAAGAGGCTGAATTATGAATCTTTATGTAACACAATAAAACATAAAGGCAGGAAAAAGAGCATCTGGTAAACATTTATCAGTGAATTTTTTTTAAAGCTTAACTAGGTATGTCTTTTGTTTGATAATCAAAATTCACAACAGAGAGGGAGAAAATGGATTTCTTATTGAAAAGAATGCATCTTTTGCAGCTTCAAACTTTTGCAGCCCTAATTTGGATCTTTGAAAATTGTTCCAGTTGCTTTTTTAAAATGTTAAAAAATTTGTATCATCTCATCTTAAAGTTAATACATATCCAAGTAGAATTATACTGTGATTGTGTAGCATGGGCAGCTTTCATAGAAAGGGCAGAGACTCAGGAGTATTTCATGAGCCAAAATTAAAACCAAGCTATGCAAGCCAAGTATCACTGTACATTAAAACAGGTGCTGAATTTTGATCTTCTTGAAAAGGAATACACTATTAAAAAGTAATTTCAAAGATGAGTAAATAGGGGTGAAATTCTTTCTATTGTGAAAAATATTAATCAATGTTCTTAACTATTGTATGAATCAAAACACTAATATCAGTTGACAATTGCTATTTTCTGTTTTTCAGATGAAGATTTGTAAACATAAAACATCACAATAATTTAAATATTGGAGAAGATCAGCATGACAATGAATACATTGTTAATAACAACTTTGTGTTGGGGGAATTACTTGCAAAGCACATATATTGGGAAATAGAAAGGTGTAAGGAAAAAGTGTAAGAAAATACTTGCACCTTTTTTTTTAAACTACAGTTTATATGGAAACTGGAAAAAAGAACTCAGATGTGGAAAAAAAGGAAAGAAGGAAGAACTAATACCACACAATTATCTATGCCTATTCAAAAGCAATGTAAAGTTATGAAGACATTTCATGGAATAGAAAATACAGATGGCTTAATTGATCAGTTTTCCTTATGAACAACTTTTTTTCTAAGCTTCTATTAAAAAAATAAGCCAAATAAAATGTCCCATAATTTATATCTGCCAAATGCAAGAGAGATAACTATTCCCACCATGTAGAAGCTCAAACTGCTTACTCACCAATTGTTAAAGATGAGCAGGTTATCAGACAATAGTGCTATTCTACACATGACTAAAAACTCAGCAATTCAAGGCCAGTCTAAGTAGAAAAATCTGCTAGGTCTCCTTTTCCTATAATAATTAAGAATGTTTTTCATTATACATTTGAAGAAATCTGCAGAATTAGTTAAGTTCTTACCAAAACCTGAACCAGATGAATTTATCTACAAATCAAAGACAGATTGTTCCAAATAGTTGTTTCCAGCTTCAGCTAAACATAAGATAGAAAGTCAGACAAGAGCATCCATTGAGGAAGTCCAAAACTCAAGAAAATAGCCAAGAGTGTATGATCAAAGCTCTACACTATTTTTTTTTACACATGTTACATTTTAAAAAGAGTCAAGGCTTTGATTATATAGTTGAGAATTATATTCCGTTTTGTGGTTCTCTCCCTAACATCATTTGAACACCAAGAATTCTGGCAGTTCTTTGTTTTTCTTACTCCAGTTTTATATTGTTCTCCAAACTTACCCCAAGAAACTCTAACAGGAACAGAGGAATGAAAACAGGAACACGGAAACGAAGAATATACATCTTCAGTATTTAATGTAATATTATAGGATACAACTGTCCAAAGCTCTCAGTCCTAGGAATCACAAAGTTGGTACAAATAAAACATTCTTCTGTGAATCTGCATTAAGGCATCTGCATCTTCCAGAAGAATTGGCATAGCTGCTTCCAAACCTTTCTGAGCTTATCTACATGTTTTTTATACATGTGCAGCCATTTCACTCATAGTCTCAATAGAAATGTTATCTCTGTGTGCTTATGAACACACAGAACCTGGGAAAGGTTTTGAATTAATTATGCTTATCCTCTAGAGTAGGGGTTCCCAATCTTGGCAACTTTAAGAAATGTGGACTTCAACATCTAGAATTTCACAGCCAGTCATGAGATTGCCTCAAAGAGGTTGCTTCACAATGCATCAACATGCATTGTTTTTGGTACAAGCTGGTCCATGGTATATGTATGAAATGAATCTTCTAATTTTCTCTGTACAATCTTCTCTCCCAGAGTTTCCTTGGCTTCCCATGTTTTAATTAAATTCCAAGGGAAAACATTATGGGAGAATTCATTCCATTTGCTTTTTTCCATTGCAGCAGTTCTATTATGCCCAAGGGAAATTGTTGATTCCCCCCTCCTTCCTGTAGCAAAATCCACCCAATCCATCAAAATCCATAAAATTTAGCACAGAATTTCACTTATTTGCCCTCCATCCAGGCCTTCTATACCAGCCATAGGATTAAGCAGCTCTCAACAAGCAGATAAGGACAAAGCAATTGCCCTGCTCTGCTGCTATTTGACTCTTTCCTTGCTTGGACAGTGACTTGGGGAAGTAAGTCATTCAGGCTGCCATACTCACCAGTCAAAACTTTTGATGCATTCAAGGGAGCTTCAGGCTGACTGTCTGCAATAGATGCTTTGATACAGGGGTCTCCAAACTTGGCAACTCCGGAATCCCTCAGCCAGCCAAGTTTGTAGATGCAGCCTATTCAGCTGCAATCTCTTAGCACATCCTTAAGTTCTTTTGGTCCAGCTGACTTCTGAAAATCCTTTAGTATTCCTTGTAGCCAACTCTGGAATGCCTTCCAGACTTTTGCTGCAACACTTGTTCAGCAATACTCTTCTCAGCCCTTAACTAGAGCATGCACTATGAGGAGAAGGCTGAGTGAGGTTCCAATGCAGATCAAAGCAACATGATTGCTTCTCTTCACGCTTAAAAGGCCTCACTGTTATTCCATGAAGCAATTTTAAGGGGGTGCTTTGGTACAGCTTTCTAGGAAGTTAATTGTTCCTAAAACTTTACATACAGAAGGTATGCTAGCTAACACCAAATTGGTGCAGATAAATTCTGATTATTTACCTATCAAAGTGCAAAGAGGAACATCTTCCTTACTTAAAAGGAAAAGAAGCAAATCAATCATCTAGCAAGTTAGAGCTTTGGTTTCCATCTGTGGAGTGTATAACAAGAAAAAAAAATGCACACAGATCCTTCATGAAGCTATGGTGCACTGAAAATATTGCTTCTTCCAATGTTGCTTATACTTGATCCATGCTCACCTCTGTTAAAACGTACCAGAAGTTGAAAACTTCTTTCTAAGTTGAAAACTTCAGATTCCCTCCCCACTCCACCCATGTCTCCTTTAAACTACACAAAGAACATTGTTTAGAATGTAAGGTTATCTTCCTGGGAATTCACATTAGTTCTCTGATCTAGAATTGTTTTGACAGGAATTATGTTAGACAAGTAATTTTTCATCTATTAGTAATTAAGTTAAAATGATTGGAGGGACTTAGTCAAGTGCCTAGATGAAATGGATAAGGTCTTTTGTGTGTCCTAATGGAAAATGTCTGATTAAGTGATGGAGGTCAATTTAATTAAAATGTCCCACAGAGTGAAAGAGGTAAGCAAAAATACACCGGAAACTTTAGAGGGTCCTTATCTGATCAATCCTGCAAGGACTGCTCTGTATGGAATCGTGGTGGCCAGAATGCTGATATGCCAGTCTCTCAGAAGTGGCTTTCCTGTTTCTAATCTTTCCTATCAAATTAGTTGAATTAAGGAACACTATGTCAGTAGCTTCCCCCAGGACTTTCCTTAATTTCATTCTCTCCAATGCTGTGTCCCTCTGCAGAGATGTGATCATAATGTCCGCTTCTTGATAGAAGCAATTCCCTAAAAAGAATATATTACAAAAGTGAATATTTCTGTGACAATCAACAATACTTGCGGTCTAAGCAGTGTTATATTTGTCTATGGCATTAGGTGCTCTGTTTTAGCTTCACTGTGGTGATGTTTTCTTAAATTCAAAGCTTTAAACCAGACTGCAGCCTCCCCAAACCTAGATACATTCTCCAAGCAATCTTCAGTGGAGTTAATACATATTGAGTATGCAATAGGAGAATATTGATTATATTTCATTTAAATTAAATTTATTCCTATACATAAATCAAACCGAGCTTTTTCATCTGGCCCTGTCTATTAATTTTTTAAAGGTAGGTCCTGGCATGCTTTTACCAAAATATTCAAAGCCTATTGGCCTCAAATAGAGCCTGAGGGTAAAACAGCAATTTGGTGCCTTTGAATCAATCTTCAATTCTGGCAACTACATGGATAAATTTATGTAGTATTCTTGGCATTTTTTTCTGAAGTGGGTGATCACTATCTTCTTCCTAGGACCCAAAGTGACTTCAATGCCTAAGGCAGAACTGGAACTCAAGTTTCCCCATCATCCCAGCACCTCAGCCACTAGACATATACTAAATATTTTGTTTCCTATATTATTGGAGATTCAGTTATGTTTTCATGAATGTTTTTTTTTTAGTTCATTAATGAAGCTTATGTAGGTGTGATTTTGAAGTCTTGTAATAATTCTGCTAACTGGCCTGCTATTTTATTGTTAATTTGTTTTTTCAATCGTGCCTGATTGAACTGCAGTTTTCATTGCAAGGTTTTTCAGAAATGGTTTTCCATTGCCTCCTTGCTAGGGCTGAGAGAAAGTGACTGGACCAAGACCATCCAGCTGGCTTTGTGCCCAAGCTTGTACAACATGGTATCCTGGTTTTTAACATGATTCCTTAAACATTTTACCAAACTTGCTCTCCCTTGTTAAATTTGTAAACATCAATGTGCAAAAAATATTGATGCTCAAAATATGTTCTATTACTTGCATTTTCTAGCCTGCAAAATTCACTTTCATAAAAGTGTGCCAAATCTTGGATTAAGATTCAAGATAGGATAGCAAGCAGTGGTTTTGTTGGACATGGAAAATGCCTTTGATATTGTATATTAATATTTGATATTAATATTTGAAATTTTGGACTATGTTGTAATCAAATATGGATTTTATTTTTAAATTGATGGTATGATACATCAATGATATATGATATTTTAATACTTTAGGAAGTATGATTACAAACATACATTATTAAACTGTCTTTATCTCCTTATATAATGTAACCACTGGTCCATTTTATCAAGTAATTGAAGGACATTCTGGGCATAAAAGTGACTGCACTTAATCTGAATTATAATTATATTCTGATAATATATTAGATCTTATCTGATTATTATAAATATTCACAAAGTGTGACCATGGGTGGCTTATATAATTAAAGTAGAGAAACCAAGTAAAGCAACCAGAACACCACAAGGTAAGTTAATGAATATTAAACCATAAGATGTTTCAATTCAAAGTAATTTCAATGCTCTGGCCCTATACCTGATAGAAAAATTTTCTGTGCTCTTCAATTCCCACCTTCTTCTATACCAATGGATGGAAAGGGGATTGCAGGCAGATGACAGTGATTTTCTAATGAACTATTAATGTACTTTATAATCCACATCATTAGTTATGGAAAAGAGGAATTTTGTGTCTTCTAAATGCCTACTTTTAATTATTTAATTACAATAAAAAAAACTCTGTAATGAAATGGCTCATATTTAAAAAAAAATAGTCTTAGAAAAAAGTTTAATGACACTAAAAGCACATAAACCAGTTCTTATGATAATCGCATAGCCATATGAATGTAAAGATGATGTAACATTTTGAATAATTGAATGCTCTTTGGTTTTTATCCTGTTACCATTTAACACATTAAACTTTCACTAGTTGACATACTTCTGTATTTGATCAATTGTAGATCTGTGCCTTTCTATTTTGGTTAAGATCTCTAAATGGGGTATATTTTAATTCAATCTTTTTTCTTCTTCAGAAAAAGTGATACCCAAATTACTGTTTTCTTTTGCATAGGACATGGTGATTGTATCTTGTTATTCAATGAAAACAAAATTTATTTGAAAAAAATACTTTTAGTTTTAAGATGAACACACTTTTCTTTTCAGTTTCAAATCTCATAGAATCCAAGTATTGAAGAAAACAAAATAGTTGAAGCAAGTAGGAGCTTTGTCCTTTGAAATTTAGAGTAAACTGCTTCAAGAAGAGAAAATACTTTCTTTAAAAAAGGTATAATTTTGGCTGCTGCTAATCTCTTTCAATGTATCAGTTACAGACACAAGCTAGATTTTCCATAATTTCATTAATCCTATGATTTCAGTGAATTACACCCACAAGAAAGAAATAATGTTTCTTGTATTCAAAAGATACTATCCTGCAAGTTACTGTATATCCACTAACGTTTTGCCTATTTCTTTGTCTTATTCAAATTCTCATGAACTTGTAAGGTGTCTCTGTTATTACTAATATCCTTTGGTCTAGTCTTTTATTTTCTTGTTTGGTTCTGCAAAAACAATAAGTTTTTGGATATTCATGTTTCTTTTTCTTTGTCTACTTTTATATTTAGTTTCTTCAAGTAAATCAGAACAAATGCTTAATTCAACAGAAGTGATAACATATATTGTGCAAAGGTACTATAGTAATAAAATATATATTTAAAAACATCTCTAGTGGTTCCCAAGATGATTCTATAATCTTTACTTAAATATCCCAGCATTTAAATGAAAGATAGAAAAAAAAGGTATTTGAAGGAACACAGAGAGTTAAATTTCAAAAAGCAATAGTCCAAACCAAGTAAAAGAACAGGAGATTAATAATCAGTCTTTTCCAAGGAAATCAATTATCACAATTAATTATAATTATTTATAACTCTTTTAAAGAAACCCCATCTAGTCCAGTATCCTATGTCATAAATGTCCAGCAAGATCTATCCAAGACATTAACCATCTTTCTTAATTGTATTTAGAGCATATTATTTCTAAAGTAACTAAAATCTAAAATCACTTTTCTGTTTTATGGGACAACTGGTTCTCCATAGATTTGTCTATTCAGTGTTTGAAACCATCTGAATTGATAGACACTGTCATAGTTGTCTATGAAAAATAATTTCATTTTATATATGCGTGATATACAGTAAATAAGGATTTCTTTCCACACAATATGATTTTATCTTATTTAATTTTTTTCTTGCATATTCTGTACGTTCAACAAATGAATCCAAATTCTAATCTGGGGAGATGTTTGAAAACAAAATCATATATGTACTGTAGTATTACTGCTTTTGAGTACTGTTATTGACTGATTAAAAATGTTTGTGATTTTTTTCAGTTACTTTGAGTTGCCTAGAATGTTTTAAGTGCTGCAGTTGCAACCAATGAGTGTTTAGAAGTTTTAATAAAGCAATAAGTAGAATATTCAATCAAGTGTTTTTTTTAATAAGTAGAAAAGACAACAGTAGTTATTGATAGGTGACTCAATCCCAGCATTATATCATAATTTGCCCTCTTAACACTAGGTGTTCAAAATTTCTTTGAAAATTTCACTAACATAGATTTGAACATTCGAGAGACTGTTTTGTATATATTTGTCTAATTTATTCAATGAAGCAGTAGTATATTTTGGTATTCATTATGGCAAGAAAGGAGATATTAAATCAGTTATGCCCTCTCCTTGTGAAAGGCATTTTGATTGCTTTCAAGGATGTCATTTAAGGGGCAAATTTATTCGGAGAATAAAACATAATGAATTAAGTTGTTATCTTAATATTTGAAATTTTTAATGTGTTTATACAGGTAGGAAATGATGGCTTATGCCCTGTAAAGGTAGTATAAGTCTCCAGAGTTCCTCTTTTGCATAGCCATATGTTACTTTTTACACCTGACACCCATCAAAGATTCAGAGATGAATAAAGATTAGTAATATGAAATCAAAGCCCAACCTTAAAAAGAAAACAATATATATTATATATATAATCTTGCTGCTTTTGCTACACAGTGTGTGTGTATATATAGTGCGTGTGTAT
>JAEANM010021841.1:0-11744 GCA_017656035.1 Myanophis thanlyinensis
AAGCATTTCACTGCATATCGTACCATGTATGACTGTGTATGTGACCAATAAATTTGAAATTGAATTGAATTGAAAATTGAAACCAAAACCTACTATGAAAACAAGTGACCTTGATGGTATTCAATATTTTTAAAAGATGCATGTAGTTGATCATGTTTAGTCTTTTGTAATATGGGTCACTTGTATAGTATACTTTACATTTAACAGCATTTCTATTAGCAATACGGAAAGAAAGTATTTGTTGCCTTAACTATTTGGCACTTTCATTGGCCCGACAAAATGCTGCCCTGCTAAATACATGCTAAATACAAATTCTGAAGATTAGATGTCAGAATTAAGCTAAACATGTATTACATGTACTGCACTGTATTGTAGCTAAACATCTATAGAAACCTACAAGCTACAACAATGTAATTTGCTTTTTTTTTAAAAAAAATACATTGCTATGAACTGTAGGTGCTTAAAAGTCAATAACTTAAGCTCTGTCTTGAATAGGCAACATTGGCCTGTGCTTTCCTGGTGTGAGTTTCCAAACAGAATAGAAAACATGGCTCCTTTCAGATGTTGTGGGTCATTTTATGTTAAAGTAAACATTTCTTCCCAAACATCTGGAGAGTCCTACCTTTGTCCTAGAACAGCGTTTCTTAACCTCAGCAACTTTAAGATGCGTAAACTTCAGTCTGCACAACTTAAAGTTGCTGAGGTTGAGAAGTGCTGTTCTAAAAAGTCACTCTGAGAAAGCACAAGGTTTATATATTGCTTGCTCTTCTAGTAGTAACATATCAAAGATTAGAAGAAGCTGAACTAATGTCTTATTCCAAAGTGCTCAGGAGGCACGTAGTAATGGGAGGCAGAACATTTTGGTTCTGCAGTTCTACTTTTAACATGCCCCCAACCAAGCACATTCAGTTAACACTCCTTTTTTTATAGGGTAAAGTTAAAGCATGTCCCTCAGAGCCAATTTCTATTAGTTCTGATTTAGTTTTCACATTCTTCAAAATTTGCTTGGCATTTCTGTGTAGACGTTTTGTTAAGCCACTCAGGGCACTGAAAAATGTGAAGGTGGGAAGGTAACATCTATAAATAAGTAAAATGGTTTTCTAATAAGGCATTCAAATTTTCTAACCAAGTGTATTCAAGGAAAATTATTTTTTCCTACTATGTAAACTGTATTCCATATATAAAACTGGGTCAGATTTTCACTGTAATAACTACCTTTGAAGTATTAAAAATCCAATAAAAGTTTCATTTAGTTATATCCCAGGCTCCTCCTTGACATTTCTCTTTTTCTAGTTCTAGTTTACACAACCACACAAAAAAGAAAGAGTTCAAGGCAGTGTGAGGAATACTTATCTGACCACTTTTGTCACTACTTGGATAATTGGAAAGAGCAGGTGAGCCCAAGGAAAATCAGTTCCTCATCAATGCGCTCAGTTTTTGTTCCTGTAAATTTTTATTTTCACCTATTGAATATATTGAATCAATGTCACTCCATTACAATAAACACTGGGGAATTACAGACCACATTTAATAGGGGCATCCTCTCTAGGTTGTATGCATGGTAAATGGGATCCTCTCTTTTATTTTATCCCCCGAAGCTCCTGATTTTCTCCTACTGAATTTCATTAATTAAGGAAGCTCTATTAAACAGTCTTGTCCTTGATATTATAGAGGCAAAAAGTGGTGAGGGGGAGAATGGCCTGTAGATCATCCACAGGGAAATTGTTTATACTCTTTTTTTCCCCTGCAGTCTTTTTTATCTCACTTAACAGTAGACCAGCACTCATTCACTCCATTCAATAGGGAAAATATCAAGCAGCTGAGAAAGCCAGCAATTCTTTTCCAACTCATATTTTAATTTCTTCCAAAGTATCCTGTTCCCTGCTAGCAGCCTGAAAAGATGCTCATAGCAAACACCTGAAGGTACATCAAAATCAGATTTGGAACCTCATTTTTCTCATATTAAAAACACAATAATATTAATGAATGCAAACTGAAAATAGTTTCTCTGGAATATTTGATTTAGAGGCCAATGTATTTCAATACTGTACACCAGAACTTTGAACTTTGGTATCATTTTCCAAAGCAGTGTTATTTTACATTGCTTCACAATGTGTGATTAATTGTCACAACCTATAAAGTTATTTTTAAAGCTCACCTTAAGAATATTCCACACCAAATACAGATGATGCAGTACTGCGGGTACTACAATCAGAATCATTTACTGCATGTACAGTGGCAATTGTACCATTGTTAAGCTGCCATTCAAAGATCTTGTTATACACAAAGAAAGCATCCCATCCATACATAACAGCATTTTCTGTCAATCACATTGTTTCTGCCCAGATCCAGCATCAAATTTGATTGTTAAATTGTGACAGGCTATAAAACATTGGTTCTGCATCAGAACAATCTGATCCAAGACGGAATTAAAATCAAAAAGAACAAAAAAGCTTCCACTCACATATATAGCCCCAATCATTTATCAGTATTTAGTTCCAAAAGAATCAGACTAAAGAATTAACATAATTATAAAGTTTCCTATGTCATTTGAAGATAATTTGGTCACTATTCAAAACAGCAATTCAAAGAAGGAAGAGGATTTAAGTTATTAACAACAGCAAAGAAATCCTATCTCCAAAGTCTACACCTAATGTGGAATAAGCATATTCCTTGGGTTATGAAAATCAGGGCCAGGATTGACATCTTTAAAGATGAAAAGTGCAGCATCATTTTACTACATTGCTTAGTGATGGAAATCATGACCCTGAGAGATGTGAATTGTTAAGCAGGAAGAAGCAGAAGTTCCAAGTAAGGAGTGTAGGGGTGCCACTGGGAATGCCAGGACTCTGGAAAGAAGGCCAGCACAGGCTATGAGTCATTGGAGGCCAGGGGAGAGCTTGGAAGGGCCACTGCAGATGGATAAAGTTGTGTGTTGCAGGCAGTAAAAAGGGGGAGTGACTTACCAGAACAACTTGCAACCTTTCCTTCCAGTTTCCCCATTGGCAATCATGTGACTGTAGCTCCCTGCAATGTCATAATCATGAGATAGGCACCAAGCATCCGGATCATAATCACATGACTGTGGAGGTTCTATAATAGTCAGAACCTTGAAGACTGGTTGTACATTTTCAGTGCTGCCGTAACTTTGAACAGTCGCCGAATGTATGGATGTAAGCTACGGACTACCTGTATTCAACAGATGGTCAATAATTGCAGTAGAAAACTTGTGGGAGGAAGCAATGGGGTGGAGAACGATACGATATAAACTTGATAAATAAGAAATTTTTAATAATGGTTATTTCATATTTTCATAACGGGTGCTTTTATAAAGTTTTTTTTTATCTGATCGCTGTACACTGCCTAGAATCTATGTGAGATGGGTGGCCATATAGTTCTTGTTTAATGACTGCCTCGTTTAGCAACTGTTTACAGTTGATGTAATGACATGTGGGAATGACCTTGAGGGACAAGAGGAAGAGATGCTTCATTGGAAACTATCAGACAAAGGCAGGGGAGCCCACAATTGCTCAACACTCAGAAAAAGAAATTTAGGAAAACCCCACCCAAGCAGGTAAAGCAGATAAAAGTTTTGGCAGGAGTTGTGCTTCAGACTTGCAAGGTTCTGTTAATGTAGCTTTACAGTAAAGTAGAATTAGCTCATCTGATCGTAAAGACTGGCATCAATCTTGTAGTTTATTCCTCTGATGGTTAAGCAACTGTGGGCTTCCTTGTCTGATTGTTTCTCAGATAGCCTCTCTTTCCCTTTCCCTTTCCCTTCCAGGCCACTCGTTCATACTAGCCCTGTTATGATGATGATGGAAAAATAATTTTACAACAAAGCCTCATACTTAGGACCTTTGCTTAACAACTGAATGACCAGGACCAATTGTGGTCATTAAACAAGCACAATTTGTAGAATGGAGAGGTTGGCTGGTAAGCTAGCAGCTAACTATCATGGCACTCTCATTACAAAGGGAAATATACTGTATTACTGTGTTAAAAGTCCTATTTGCCAAATAAAAAGCAAATATCAATAAAGCAGCCCACCATGATATAAAAAATTAAATTAAATAAAGTAAACCCATACAATCTGTATTTCTGTACTGGCTAGGGTATCTGTTGGCTTTCAGATGATTTCAACTCTTTAGTTGGGTACAAAAAGGCTAGAAAATATCCCAAGTTGAAGGTCTCCAAATGTGGTGGTCTGCACTGATCTTTGCATAAAAAAAGGAACTAGTTTACAGAATTAGAGTAAAATGACAAAGGTCAATGCAATATAGGTATTTGTTGAATGTGAATCAAAAGTTTTTCTTGTTTTTTTTCTCCTATTGATTGGTACTAAAGCATTTATTTTGCTTTCACTCCGTTAATTAATTTACTAATTAAACAATTAAGTTTAAAGTCACCTTGGCCAAAGTATGATTTAATTAAAAGCAGGGGCATACAGATGGAAAGACAAGGAACATCAACCATTACTACAGGTTGATGTTCTTTCAAGTGTTGAAAATGAACAAAAGACAAAATATGAATAAGTCAATCTCTTTGGCCAGTATCCATCTTTAGCCGAATATTTTCTGCTATCCTTCTGAAAAGGATATGCTATCCAGTTTATATCAGCTTTATATCTGCTAATTTCTCAGTTTAAGTATGTTTTGTTGGATTCCCCCCCCCCCCAATATCTTGCCTGTTTTATTCTAATGCTGTATATTCATACTTTAAGACAGATATTTAATAGGTACTAATCAGTATATATAAGCAAAGAATATGTTTTTCTGTGTTTTGCTGTTATACTGCACTTGAAATCACTTAATATGTATTTCATTAAACAAAATTGATTAACAATTTCATTTCTGATTAAGATGGAATTTTACTTTCCAGTGCAGACTGGGATACAAGAGCAAAGATGGGAACCAACTTGCTGAAATTTAAAAAAAAAAGACTAGAAACTAGATTAAATTTAAAAAATAATACTCATATGACTATAACTTTGATCAAAACAGTGCACAGTAGCACACCTTTTGTATAACGAAGTCTACAGAAAAAGCACTAAACTTCCAAAAGCCATTGAAGAAGAAATCATGGGGCCTTGATAGATCACATGCTGATAACACTACTGTTGGAGTTTCAGTGGAAACCTGGGTTCAGTATAATTAACAAAAGGATTTGAACTGCACAAAGACAAGAGTAATTTTTTACATAGAAGTTCGAAAAAAAGAGATAGGCTTCAAAGCTCTCCCACTAGCCAAAAATGATGGATAATGCAAGCAGTTAGCTCAAAGAAGGTAGAGAGGAAGCTGAGCTTAACTGATAACTACATATGTTTGTCTGCAAATAGTAAATTACCATGAAGCTATATAAAATGCATACTTGTTTCTACCCCTTCTTAAAATTACTCAGTTATGATCCAAGTCCCTTGATGTCTCCGAAGACCACCAAACCTTCAAAGAGCAGTATCCTAGTAGATAGAAATAATACACAGGGATATAGTAAGCATGCCATAATTTATAACATTTATGAGTAATACCTAAGGAGATGCAAAATTTCCCGAGGTGGTCTAGATATGATTGGAAGCATGTATTCCATTAAGCAAAATATGGTTGGATTGGTTTTGGCTAACTGTATAGGGTGAATCTAGCCATCCATTTTGTATACTGTGGTTTATGGATTAATACAATTTATAATTTCAGCCAATTGTTAGTTCTTGGGGGAGGGGAACCTAAATAAACAATGGCCTGGTGCAATGTCAGCCAATCAACTCCTGTAATCCCACTTTTAGCCCCCAGGCCTTGAGTTTGACACATCTGGACTAGGAGAAAGAGAAAGTAATTATTGAAGGTGGAGGCACCTATTTCAAATTAAATATTAAAATACCTTGAAAATTCCATTTAATTTACAAATTAAAACAATACACTGACTTGTAAAAAAAAAATTCTGAAACTATTTTTGAATGCTTCTTTCTTTGAACATCTACACTGTCTAGTCATTAAACAAACATGTTATTTCCATGGTGAAATATTTCTTCTTTTTTTGTAGAGAAAAAAACCCAATATTTTGCCAAAGCTGTATTTTCGTTTCCTGGTACCCATTAAGGATCGCCTTTCACCCCTTGACTCACAGACGTAATATAGAGGCATTAGAGTTCAGATTTGATATAACATTACTGTTGCAAGCTCCATTTGTCTAATTCATCAGGAAAAATTAATGTAAAGTGGAGTCATCTAGGGTCATTAGAAAATACTTCTTACATGAACTTTCAACAATAACTTCATCTACTCAAATGTTTATTGTAAATAAATGGCTAAATCCTTGCAATTTTTAATTCCTTCTTGCCCCATTTTAAAATTGCAGTATGTCTGCAATTAAGAGATCATTAATATCCATAATATAACAGAACCTTCAAAGTTATTTATCTACCTTTACAAATCTACATAACTCCATTAACTTTAATGAGAATCATGTGCACATATCAAGGAGCAAATGGGCCAATTAGAGCTAATACAAAGTATTCAAACCCATCACAAAAGTCATATTCAAGGTTATTTCAAAACATGCATAGGAGTTCTATACCAGCACAGAACATAGCTGCCAAGCGGTAATATAATTCAAAAATTGACTATAACATTTTGTTGCTATTAATGAAATGGTAAAGAAAGGTTTATTGAATGCAGGTTGAGGTTCACTGTAGTAAACACCCAGGTACATGACTCCATGCTGTATATTCCAGGGTAAGAAAAAATGCAAGGCATTTGAAAGAGATACAACTGTTGACAAGATAGCCCTCAGTTAATGACTACTCATTATTCTATCACAGTTCAAAGTTACAATGATGCTGAATGACTGTATTTATGACTGAGTCTTAATGTGTATGGAGATTCTCAATCATCCAGGTCATAGTTGTCCCAAAGGTACTTTTTCAAGAGACAACTGAACTTTCTGGTTTTTCTTTTAAGATGTTTCACTTCTCATCCAAGAAACTGAAGAACAACTGAGTCTTAAAGTTTGGCTATTCCAGCACTCCCATGGTCACACGACTGCAAGTCTTTGGCTTGCACGTACACAGTTGTGGTGCTCCATAACCACCATTTGTAGCCTTCCTTGCCTGATTCCCACAAGCAAAGCCAAAGGAAAAGCCAGCAAGGATGGTTGTAACTGGTCCTGTAACTCATGCCTAGTCACACAGCATGCTATCCTAAGGAGACCCAGTTATTGATTATAAGATCCCAGGGATCTCATATTTCATAGCATGTATATGCCTGCAGCACTCATCTGAACTCTATTCACACACCTGCCTGGCCATGCTTGCCACCAGTGCACTTTTCCATACCTAGCAGCAATCACCTCCAGCCCAGCTACTCTTGCACTGCAGGGGTGACTTGTATATCTTTCCCATCTGATAGTGGCCACCTCCAGCTGCCCTAAAGCTGCATCTCATGGACCATGCACATTCCCCCTACCTGCCAACTGCCCCTGGACCTGGCCACACTCATGTAAACCTTACCTGCTTGCATCTTTGCTTGAAAATCATTAGAGACTTAACAGCCTGCAATGGTCATTTAACTAGAGTACCAGGATTACTTTCACCAAGCAATGTAGTTGTAAAGCACAAATCACATGACTGCTGCACGAATCAGTGGGATTACTGATACTTATCCCAATTACTATGACCACTACTTGTATATATGAACTATTTTTTTTTAAATACCAAAGATAAATCATGTAATAAACTTGTTTTCAAACTCCTGAAAGAATCTGAACTCCTGGTGAATTTCCTGGTGGATTGGGCGTTGGGAGTGAATTATTATTTACTTAAATATCTATTTCCCATTTGAATAAAAATACTAAATGTATATCCTGTTCAACTCTCAAAGAGTTTGGACTATTGGCATTGCTAAACAAACTCTGACGCCTTTAAAAAAGAAAAAAATGTACCATTGCAAAAAGAAAAAGCTTTGGAAAAAAATAAAATGTGGCATTCCAGAAACGGATGCCTTCAAAAAAAAAAACCACAAAATCATATTAGATAAGCTTTCCAAAGCCACCAGTAATTATAACTAAATGGAGCCTCAGAGTTCACAAGCAGTCTACCTTCAAATATTATGTACTGCGGGAAAAATAAAAACTGAAACATGAGTATATTTTCTCCTCGCGGAAGCCTTCACATAGCGACCCAGCCAAGGATGCACCAGCGATAACCAACCTCCACTATGCTCCAAAGCACCAGTGACGTACTTGGAATCGTCCCGCCCGCCTTTCTCTCGCTCAGAGTCCTACTTTTTCTTAACCGGTAGCTCATTGGTTACCATTTAGTGCCCGCCCCTCCGCTGTGATTGGACAGCTATTCCGCTCGTCAAATAGCCAATTCCCTTCGGCTTCGGATCACGGTTCTCTCTTTCTATAACAGTCTTTCGAAAGATCGTGAGCTGAAAGAGTTCAGTTCCCGATACAGATAAGCGAGATTCCGGGTCTCTTTTGGAAGCCATGTTTCATTCCAACCCCCGACCGCACCCCCACCCCGGGACGGAAATGAGTTTGCTGAGAAAAAAAAAAAGAGCCGTTGAAATAATGTTATTGCCGTAGCCCTCCCCCCCAAACCTTTCAACAAATAAGGGTTATGCTCTTTTTCAAAGGCAGGCCTTTATTTTAACTTTTAAAAGGAGCTTGGTTATAACCCAGACATTTACTCGTTTTGGAGGGTGTCTGGGGACGTTACGTAGGACGGGGCGAGTGATTTACAGGAGTCCTCAAATGTGGGAATCTTGTGGAATGAATGGCAATACTGCAGGATTATTATTATTATTATTATTATTTATTAATTATCGCAGGCTAGGCCGGTACAAAGACTTTTGGTAGACCACCAAACCAAGCGACTGCTTAGGAGAAAATTTAACATTTCCATTCTCCCATCCAATAGCTGCTTCGGGATTTCTAATGGTGAGATATGATGCCCGTCAAGAGCAAAACTAAAGCCTGGTGCCCGCCGCAGTTACTGATCATAAAATCCCAATTAACCAACCAGTGGAAAAAAACAAAACAAAACTACTCCAGTGAAGCAGACCGCGAGCTCCTGCCCGCCTGCCTTCAAACCAATTCCTTGCGCCGCGCCTCTAAAAGAGAAAATGAAGCATCTCCCAACGACGGGAATGGAGAAATTGTGTGTTTGTTTGTTTTTCCTATCTCTATGATCAAAACGGAGAACTCAGGGACTTTACAAAGCGGCCCAGGAAGCAACCTCTCTAGGAGATGGGAGGCGAGTTTAATCAGTGTTTCCTGTTTCTTTCTCCAATTGTCGGCTTCCCATCCGGAGCGGCTGGGCGCGCGCCACCGTCGGAGGGCCGTGGAGATGAAGAAAGCGGAAATAAAGAGGACTCCGGGCCTCTCTAGCCACCCCAAGCTAAAACGGACTCGTTGCTCGGTGTGAAATCCGGGTCATATCTTCCCCCCGCCCCCTGGAGCCCACGAGCTGCGGAGGCCGAGGCGTCGGTGGCGCTTCCCCAGAAGCCCCTCCCTCAGGAAGAAAGCGGAGGTCAGTCAGTGAGGGAGATAGGGAGGGCGAGCCAGACGGGGCTGTTTCGGGCAAGACCGGCTCTGAAGCGAGAGGGACGTGTGTGTGTGTGGGGGGGGGGGGGTGTTTTCCCGCCCAGGACAAGCAGAAAATCAACCAAGGGCTTGTCCTGCGTCGAAAAAGCCAATCCAGTTGAATTTCTACCTGTTGTCGAACGTTTTTCTTTCCCCTTCCTTTTACGTTATTTTTTCCCTGGATGAGCTGGCTACGGTCAGCTTTATTCTTGCGAATGTTTAACCCAAATAGGGAGAGGGACAGTAGCAAATATACTAAAAGGAAAACAGAATTAGCCTGTTCGGCCCAGTGGGACACGTGTGTTAGGAACACAAGAAAGGTCATCTCCATGGTCGTTCTTAATCTTCGAAATTTCCCTTTTGAATGGCAAAAATAAAACCATTTGGGTCATAAGCTGACTTGGAAATGTGGTTGGTTTTAACTGTTGGCTCACTCAACCTTTACAGGATGGCTTTACTGCGTTTTATTACTTGCCTTGTTGGCTTCACTATTGTAATTAAAAATGCTTGAACATCATGGTGCTCACTTCACGTTCAAAAAAATTCATAAAGTAGTTGAAATCGCACCTTCCATTTAGACAGCAATCTGTCTTCCTTCTCCCTTAGCAGGAAATACTTTTATGGTATTCTCAGTATATCTCACTGACAACAATTGGGGTCATCCATTGCAGCACTAAGCAATGCTGTCATAAAGGGAAACTAACATGACCATGCCTCAATTAGGTTAACTTTCACTGTGGTATTTAAGCAAATCACCCCCATTTGTTAAATGTGACATAAGATGGCTGCAACTTGCTATTTCCTGCCAGCTTCCCCATTGGCTTTGCTTGCTGGAAGCCAGCTATGAAGTTTGCAAATGGTGATCATGTGGGTGAGGATGCTGTGATCATCATCAATGTGAGCTGGTTGTCAAACACCTGAATTGCAATTGTGTTTATGGGGGGATGCTGTGACAGTCGCAAATTCAAGGGCCAGTTGTAAATCTCATTTTTCAGTGCTATCGTAATTTCAAATAGTCATTGAAAAAGCAATGTTTCTTGGTCTTGGCAATTTTAAGATGTGTGGCTTTAGCTCCCAAAATACTGGGAGAGGAAGAGAATTGAATCCACACATTTTAAAAGTTGCCAAAGTTGAGACATTTGTACTATTTATTTTCACACTTAACTGCCCATTTCCCTCAAATTCTGTATAGAATTATGCTATTAAATTAAAAAAATGTTAATTCCCCAGGCAATAGTTATAAAATGTGATTGGTGGCCTTGCTTAAAGCCATTCAGAATTTCATAGCCCACATATTCAGCCCTCTAGATTTGAATTTGATCGTAGGAAACAATCTGTGTGTAAAGACTATTTGTTAGGTCAAGCCAAACTTGTTAGGTCAAACCAAACTCAAAAATTGTTCCCAAGATTAAGCAATGCCTGCCCAGCCTACTTTCTTCAAACAGCAATCCACGAAATGAGAGACCATATAAATGGATTATTGATCATGGAAAAGAATTCCAGTTCAGTCACTGTTTTTTTACCTTAAAGCTAAACCACCAATCTGGAAAATACTGATTAGGAGAATAAAATAAAATAGTAAAATATCAGGAAATGCCTTGTCAAGATAGAATCAGCTTGGCTGCTGCGAACAGCAAGAGCACTCCCTAAGTTCCAGGAGAGGCATCTACCAGTGATAGGTGTTTTAACAGTTTGTCATTTATATTATGGTTTTTCACTGTATACAGTGATTGTGATGTGCCTAATTGGTTGGGCTGACTTAGAACTATGGTGAGTAGTTAAAGTATATTTTTTTAAAGATTGCCTTCACTTGGGTTCCTGTTTTTTAATATGATGCAACCCTATCACCATGGGCAGGGTTTACTGATTACTAAGGCTGTGTGCAACTTGAAAGGGATGCCACAACTTGAAGCAGAGGTTCCCTCCGAAGCACTACATCAGAAGGGCTCTACTGCTTCAGTCTTGCCATTATAAAGAGCTGCTGCTCATACACAAAAGCCCTTCCTGCTAGAATGGAGTTACTGGCTAAATCAAGTTGACCCTCTCAGTGCTTCTAGTAGATACAAGGTGATTTTTATTTTCTGAACCAAAGAACTGTCTCTCTTATCTGTTTGAAGTGAGACTTTCAGATGAAACTGCACGATGTTACACAAGTCTTCCAAATA
>JAEANM010021842.1:0-11744 GCA_017656035.1 Myanophis thanlyinensis
TTTTAGAGGCACCAGAGGCAGCAGGGATCATCAGGAAGGCTCCGTAGATGTGCCAAACAGCTGATTCAGGTAAGTAAGAAAAAAAAAAATGAAGCTTGTATAAGGAAAGATAAGGGCAGGGGCGGGTGGGCAGGACCAATTTCAAATGGCCATTACCGGTTCGGGCGATGTGGTGTGATCCAGCTGAATTTCACCACTGGGTTAAAACATGTAACTACTTTGTTGGGGCAAAAGCATATGCCCATTAACCAAGTTTTTTAGTGCATGTCTTAGGATCTCATGTTAACACAAACTATGTGTACTTTTCCGAAATTCAGTAGGGAAAATTTTTAATTATGATTTTTGAACTTTTCCAAAAGAATGGAATATTCAGTAAACTGAACCTCAGAGTACCAAGATTATTTAAGTATGTTGAACAGTTGAATTAAACATTTAATACCTAGTTTTATTTATGTTCTTAATGATGAAAACGAAAGTCCTGAAAGGTTTCATTAATCAAATAGAAATAGTTTCTTTTGACCTGTTATATGCAAATGCATCCCTGAATCTTAAAAAAGGTTAATATTCACAGTTCCTTGTCTATTGTAAAAACCATAGAATGTTTGTGTTCTAATGCTCCCTTCATTATTTCTCCTAAAACTTTTCCAGCACTTTTATTCTCAAAGCCCTTTTAAAAAATAACCAGTTTCTATTTCTGAAAAATCTGTTGGGATTTTACACAATTGGCAAACTGACAAGTGCTGGATTTAAGAATATGACTTCAAGCTGAAAGTGAGCTAAGACAGTCTCAAATATTTAAAAGGCAGCAGGATGCAATGGAATAGAATATTTAAGTTTGAAAACTTAATGAAACAATAACAAGTATTATGAGCAGAGCTTTTAAATAAGATTTAATATTCAAAACAATAAATTATTAACTAAGTCAGATCTAAGATACTGCAAAATATAAACTATTTCTACATGTCAAAAATGTAAATATTTTTCAGTGAACATTTTTGGTAAAAATATTCAAACCTTTGATGTATTTCCATGGGCAAATATTGGCAAAAGAATACCAGTGTTGATAAGGCTTTTTCTGATTAAACCCTAGGAGATGGAGGGTGGGGGAAACACACTATTAGTTGTTCCAGATTTTTACAACTGCAACAATCAGTATATATTTTTTACTGTCGCATAAGTTTTGAGAAGTCCTGTGGCTGACTCTTATTAAATTAATTATATTTCATAAGATCTATTGGTACAAATTATTACTAACAGAATAGAAGCCTTATTTCGTAATCTACTATAAAAGTAGATGAAAGGTTCCCAATATATATTTTCTTTGTTATTCCTGCAAATAGTACAGCTTAGTTATTACAATTAGCACCAACAATTGATTGTGATAGGCTTTCCTTACTTCCTCTTTGGTCATTAAATGAAGTGCAGTGATCGCTATGCAAAATCATGTGACCATGACTTACAACATTTCTACAATTTTGTATTGACTCTGCATCTTGGAAGCCATTGCAAAGCATACAAACAATGATCACATGACCACAGGATACTGCAACCATAAATGCAGGGATAACAACCCCCCTCCATTAAAAAAAAGAAAATTGTGGGACCTGCAAAATTTTAAATTGCGCTACCTGCCATTTGATCCCTGATCCAGTATATAGGCTGTGGATCATATGAGTATACTGATAGTCCTCGACATATGACCTTAATGTAGCCCACCCATTATGGTCACAAGTACTAAACCTCTAAACCTCAGAGTCTCCTACAGGACTGTGAAAATAGTACATGCTTTTAGAATAGCACGAGACTTCCATGAGGCAAGCAAACTCTCTAAAAAAAGCTAAGTGTTGCATTGCATTAGTCAGATGCCTCTGCAAAAATCAGAAGGTAAGTTGGGTGCTGCTGGCCCTTGGCTGGTTGAGGAGCAGGCTGAGTTTTGCAAGTCCCTTGTGTGGCTGGATGGGAAGCATGCTAAGGGCTATAAGCCATAAATGCCCTTTTTGTGCCAGTAGCTTCTGCTGCTCAATTTTAGTGGTTAGTTAGTTGAGTGGCTGAAACTAGTTGAGTGGGAGAAATAAGGAAGAGGTGGTGGTATGGCAGCATCCCTGTGGTCAGTTGTAGGTGCACAACCACAGGACCATTGCAGTGACTGGATTTTGAAAATGAATTGTAAGTAGCTTTGAGGGGATCATAATCCCAAAACTACCTGTATGAAACCATATTTTACCATGTTGGCTGACTGAAGACTAAGACCATCAGAAGGGCTGCAGGTTCTGCATTTTTGGTTAAGCCAAGAGTTCCATTTCTAAGAATTACAAGTGAAATTCTTTTATGAAGCCACAAGGAAGTCATTAACTTTTATCCAATGGCTGGGTATTTTGGCATATTTCTGAAGGACATTTAACTATTGATGATATTAATATAGAAGTTATATATTTATGAATCTAATCCCTATTTAGATCATCCATTAAAACTCATTGGAGCAAATTAAATACAGTATAAAAATATTTGGAATCTCAAAGCTTACCCATGAATTCAACTTCCATATCCAAAGCTAGAATTGAATTGTTGAGCTGGAGACAGATTTCATCTTTACTTTTCCTTAGTTTTAGTATTATAAATTTTTCTAGCATGCTCATCTCCAGCTCTCATAAAACAATCTCTAGCATATTTATGTGGCTCTTTCATTTGAATACATTTTTCCCACCCATGAGAAACGTTCTCCATTCCATATTTCATTTTGGTTTAGCCATTTCTGCATAATTTTTGTTTCAACTAATTAAAACTGGCTAAATATATTGAATATATTCATAAATCCATTATGGCATTATTAATTTTCTTCACAATCTTTTCCATTAACCCTTAATGAAAGTTTTGGCCACTGTTCACCAAAGCCAACATCACAGCATTTTTCTGGTTTTGCCACAAGTAATGTATTAGACCTTTGTTGTGGTTCATTCATGTAATTTGAGGTTTTTCACTTTAACTTTTTCAAATCTAGCTATGTTTTTTGATGATAAATTTATGTAACAAAAACTTCTTTCCTTGATTCCAGATTATTTCTGAGTAAATTAGCACAAAACTTTTCTGTGAAAAAACCTTTCCACTTGTTTTAATTAATTGTTGACATGTCTTCTGTCTACACCAGACATGGGCAAACTACAGCCCGCGGGACACACCCGGCCTGTTGGGCTTTTTAATCTGGCCCGCAGAACTAGTTCTGCCCTGACAGCGGCAGCGTACCCGAGAGCGTGGCACCCTCAAGAAGCATGGCTCTCGCGGCTTCGCTGGAGGGTCGCTCTAGGGTCGCTGCTGCCTCGGTGATTGGCGCGTTGTGAGCGACCTACGCGAGGCTGGGGCTGGGCGCAGGATGACAACAATGAGCGTCTGCTGCCCCCGTGCCCCTCGGCCGCAGGGCTAGTCCGGAGCACAGGGATGCTCCACGCCCTTCTGCGCCTGCCGGGCCCCTCTCCCGCCGAAGAGGCCACCGAGCCATCCAGGGAGGGCCACGGGGAGCCACCCGGCGAAGTGGGACAGGCTGCTGACACCCGCGTTTCTTTGCAGGCGTGGGATACCAAATGCAGCAGCCCTGGAGAAGAAGGTAAGAGGGTGGTGGGGGAGCGACGTGCGGGCGCGGCTCTGCAGCGGCAACACTGGCTCTTCTCCCACCGCCCAGGTGCTGCTGATGGCGAAAAACAGCTCCAGCAAGACGAGCATGCGCTCCACTTCACCAGCTAAATCCCGCGATGGAGCACATGCTCGTCTTGCCGGAGCTGTTTTTTGCCATCAGCAGTACCTGGGCGGTGGGAGAAGAGCTGGCGTTGCTGCTGCGGAGCCGCACGCGCGGCTCCCCCTCCTGCCCGCCGCCCTCTCACCTTCTTCTCCAGAGCTGCTACGTTCGGTATCCCACGCCTGCAAAGACATGCAGGGAGGGGGGGCTGCGGGAGGAGGAGTAAGGGTGGGGGGAGCTGTGGGAGGGGGAGTAAGGGTGGGGCTGGGGGAGCCCGTCATTGTGGCCCGCGAGTCAAAAAGTTTGGCCCACGAGTCAAAAACTTTGCCCACACCTGGTCTACACTCTTGGTTATGACAGCTAAAAATACTACACAGATTTCGGTAGTGGCATTTTAACAAAAACTCTAATATTTATTTTAAATATTTATTTTTCCAGGCACTTTGTTGATTTTTTGAGTTAAATAAATATGATTATTTCACTAACCCAGTTGGGTTTTTAACCATCTCTGATGCTTATGTGGACAGCTGAGGAAATAGTATATAATGCAGATCCCCCTTGGAATAGAAGATTGATCTTAATGATGTTTTTCATTCTTAAGAAAGATTGATTTCAATCAAAGACTGCTGGAGGTATTTGAAATAGCCATTAACTCCATGGACAATGCTGGCTAAATGGCCTTGAAGTGGAGATAAGCATTGCCTGCTATAGTCAGCAACAATTAGAATAAACTCCATATTTACTCTATATCTTTTACTACTGGGACGCAAAGCAGAGATGTCTTGCTTTCTACAGAAGTATTTGAACTCCATTAAACAAGGATATTTTGCAATCATGTTTTTGAAGCACAGCTGAATCTGCCAACAATGGAGTGCTGACATAGGATAGGAAGGGATAGATTTTATGGAAGTATGGATGGAGACTGGAACAGCATATCAGATGGGATTAGTAGTTAATTGACTTAGTTATCAAATGGAGAAAGCAATAAAAACAAATAACTGAATACCAAACAAAAGTTTAGACTCGTTCAGTACAAATATTTTACATTTATTGAAGTAATACAGTAAAAAAGGTACTGAACATGTTAATTGTAGCTGGTCCAGTTAAAGAGAGAGAAGCCATTGAAAATTATCTGCACATTTTCTAAATACACAAAATACCCTTTTTATAATAGGCTAGGAAAGTGAAATAAGGTTAATTTTGGTTCAATGTGAATACAAAAATGAGAAATAAATAAAAGTTAAAATGTAGATCTGCTAAAATTGCAAAAGAACAGACAACTATTAAGTATATATAGGCAATCAGAGCACCTGTATTTTGAAGAATGCAATTCATTCCAGTGTTATGTATAATCTATGTGTTGCACAAATATATTATTTTTAAACAATAAAGGTGCTTTACCTGGTATTAAAACTGCTGGTGCTTATATTGGAACTAACTAGTGGTAAAACAATTACAAAATAATACATGTAAAAAAGCTGTAAACTCTTGTGGTGTTCTGACACAAAATGTCTTAATTTCTACTGCAGCTTGCTAAGAGCCCTAGTGCTCCTAATCACTCTATGGCAATGAGGGGCTGGGCGCAGGAAGAGGGAAAGGTGGAGCAAATGCAATTTGGAAAATATACTTCTCTGATCTCAGATCAACTTCTGCTTCTGACTATATACTCCTATCAAATCAGTTAAAAGATACAGTGGTAATCACATATTTTTCTGGAGTTTGGCAGAAGGCTGACATGGCATTTGATGGCGCAGAATTATCTTGCAATTTGTGTCATGGGATTAAGAACTCAAAAGCCAAAAGACTAGCCATGACAGATTTAAACATAAAATTAAAAATATGTGTAACCTAAAGGTTGGGTTATTTTTTTCATGCACATTTTCATCATTCTTACTGTTTTGTTTGTCTACAAGTCATATTTTTTCTTTCCACATTATACCTTTCTGAATATATTTTTAAAAAAAGAATAATGTCTTCTGTTATTCCTTTATATGTTTAGAACAATAACCTGGTCTATCCATTCTGGTCTATCCAGTCTGTTCTTTTCTTGACTGTTCTTTTCTTAAAGAGTTATTTTTCTCATATACAGTCATGCTTACAGTAGTTTCTATTGTTAAGGGCATTTAGAAGATTTTACCCCCTTTCCCTAGGTGTTAATGATGGGTCTACTTACATGAAACAAATCCTTTTACTTTTACAATTAGAAATGAAACTCCATCAAACGTTTGGCCAAGCTAGTAATTCTAAAGCAAATTCTGTGAGTGACTTTCCAGGGAGGATTGTGAGTTTTGTCTTATTATCTTACATAGTTTACCTATAATTTATCACATGATATGTTAGGTTTAGTTGGAGCTGATCTTTTCTTCAAACACTATGTTTTCCTTCATTTCTGACTTTAGCTACTTTTAAGTCGTGGTCTAGCACATCTATGACCACTACAAATTAATAATTAATTCTTACACACATTCATTCTTATCTCAAAATTGGAATATGTATATGCCTATGCTCAATACTTTAATTCAGGGTTGTTAAGTTTGTGATGCAATAGGCTGAAGAATAACAAGTTTGTACTGTTCAATTGCTCCACCGTAAATTGCACAAAACAAACTTGTTTAAAGGACATAGATCTCCCTTATTTTATCATCCTATTTTTATAGCTTCCCTCTTGCCAGAAAAAATATTCTTTTTCTTATACTAAAATGTTGTCAAAAATAAAAGAGAGAATTCAACTTTTCTAAGCACAGTTTTTGCACATTATTTAGTTTCAAGATCTAACGTTTTAACAACTAAGGGGAGAAAAAGCTGCAAACAAGTAAAAGCTATTTCTTAAATTGCATGAAACAAAATCCGTTAGAACTCAGTGAAAATTTATGCGTTCCATAAGATCTACTACAAATGCTTGCAACAATTACTTTACGGAACTAAAGTTGAAATTTTTTAAAGAAATATCCAATCATAGGATTTCCCCATTTCTTCTGAAGTCCTTGGGCCTTCTTGGATCAGGACTATTTCTTCTATTAAGGATCTTAACATGAAATTACACTATGGACTAAAGTATCTTATGGTATTTAATTTATTTTGACTGATGAAAGAGAGACTAGTGCTGCAATAGCATATGTTTTCTTATCCTAGACATACAAAAATATTGTATGGCCATGGCCTACTCATTCATTTTTTAAAACATTAATAAATGTTTAAAATAGAATTTTAGAGTTAGCAATGCTTCTTTCTTAAGACTCCTTTCAATTCTGACTGAGAATGTGGCACAGGATGAAAAAGAATGCAACCTACTTCCTTAATTTCCTGCTGAGAAGGCTGCTCGGTGGCTGGGAAATAAGAAGCAGTTTTGGAAGCAGAAGGAAATTTTTGATGGGAAAAAAATCCTCACATTCACGGATTCAGTTCAAAATGGGTTTCTCCTATCTTGGCAACCTGCAAAAGCTAAAAGCAGGTATCTCACTGCAAGTAATTAAGGAGGAAAAGCTCCACCTTTAATTAAATTCTGTAAATTCCAGATATCTAGAAATAGTATGGTTAAAAGTGCTTGTTAATTTTAAAGAACCAAAATGTAAAATTGTTTAGTCATCTAGCAAAATATATAAAAAATTGTACTGATAGAGACCTGTAAATTGTTACTTACTACCTTTTGTTTGTAACTTACTGCTAGTAATATGTCACCGGGCTCAACAATTGATGTAATCAGTTGATTCACTTCCCAAAACTTAACAAACTGAACATTTCTAACCAAACAAGCTTCATAAAATTGCTGTTTTCAACCTTCTTATAGTATCTGCATCAACATTTAAAAATAGCAAAAAATGTGGCACTTGTTAAATACAAGTACCTTCATCCATAAATAAAAATACACCCCATAATCCATAAATATTTCAAAAATGGAAAGTTACTAAACGATATTTAATGAATGAGGGCCTTTAATGCTTTCTTACTGTGTTTTTTATACATAAGGTATATGGATCTTGTATGTCAGAATAACATGCTTTTGGCAATAGTCTTATGCTATGTGGTTAATTTATTAAAAAATATCTTTTTAGATGAAGCAGGATATAGAGTGCAAATCAATTTCAAATTATTTTTTATGTGACATCTTCAAAAGTTTTGGCTTTTAGTTGTAAAATGTTAATTTGTTCACAATGTATTAGTTTCTTGCATTTTTAAATTTTGCTAATATTTATTGTTAAGAAGCAACAGAAATGCTTATTCTGTATTACGTATTACCAGCAATAGTAGAGGGATTCTAACTTTATTTTTACAAGAAATACATTAATCCTGAAACAACAGATTTTCTAATTACGCATACAACTTTTGCTTATTCCATTAAGAGAGGAAATGACTATATGCATTTGGTATGGATATAGGTTTACAACATAATTTAAATAGTTTTATATGGTAGGTAAAACTGGTTTTACAAATTAAGTTACAAAATAAGAGAGTAGATTGTAAGAATGTGTGAAAAATATAATAGTAATTAGCTACATTTACTTTCTGGGAATAAACCCTAACTACATTCTAATTTCTGATTTTAGATGACTTCTGATTTTAGGATAGGAGATAGGCAAAACAAATACCCAATGTGCTGGTATTATGTTCAGAAATGTTTTCAAATTTGAGCAGCAGTCCGACACGAATTGCAAATGTTAACTGCTTACATAAATGAAATATAAATAGCAGTTATCCTTTACATTTATACAAGAAGATGAGGACAAGGTGTCCTTCTAATCAATTTAAGACAAAGTGCTGTCTTTTTCCATGTTGCAAGACAGAATACATTCAGAAGACTTTAAGAAATGGAACAATCTCTCCTATATAAAAATAGTAACCCTTAAAAAAATTAAAAACATCATGAATACAAGGAAATACATTCTTTACATTCTGTCCTGACATTTACACATTAGTGAATGCATAGACGAAAATGTGCAACTGGGCAATGTGTGGTGTTTTTCCCCTTATGGTATTAAGATTCAGTCTTTGTGCATTTTAATTAATAACGGAATGCCGATGATTAAAGGCACACTATTTAGATCCCTTCAGGATCACAATAATCAATTTTTCTACTTTTGTTGAATATTTTTTATGATCCATGTATGCCCATTACTACACCTAGAAATTGCAATGTTACATTTATTTCTCATTTCTTTTACCTCTTTACTGGATTATGAACTATAAAAAAATCTTTATATATAAGGCAACATTCACCTGATGTCCCTTGCATTATGTTACCAACAAGCTCATCTACAATGAAGAACATTTTCCTCCAATATAATGCTTTACTGTTTTATTCTGATATTGATTTTTATCACATAAATGACATCAATTGTTCTAGTCTAAAAGTAGAATACATCTTGCTCAACATCACCACTCTGTACTACCACAAGACACATGCACAAAAAACCAAAAGTGCTCTTCCAGAATGAGCAAAACAGAGATGTTTTGCAATCACAAACTTCACCAACATCTTGGTTCTCCCCATTTCAAGGAGCAAAACATCACATTGCCTCACCTGGAAGTGCCTGATTCGCTGATACAACACAACTAGCATTTGGCTGCTTCTTGAGGTATAATCTGAAACCCTTTGCAACAGAACTCACCAGCTACAGATTCAGGAAATCAGGATGAAACCAATAATTGGAAAAAAGTTATTCTCCTTGGTAATCTCAGGGAGAATCCAGTCATTAATTTTGCTGATTATTGATTGATAATTCTCAGAGCATCCAAAAATCAATTTAATAAAGGGTGGAGATACTCAGCTTAACTGGAAAAATGGAATTGTATTTTGTTCAAGTTTGTAGTTTTAGAGGGCAAACTATTTTTTTCAAAGATAGTAATTTTTTACTGTAATATTCTTCTCAGGGGCTTTTTTAAAAACACAACTGAGAAACTGATAGTGGATACAGTGTGAATATATGTACATTCCTTCCTCCAGGGGGGATACAGAATGGAAACATCAGTTCACAATGTTTCCAGTCAGGTAATTCACTTTGCTTTTTCGATATAAAATCAATGCTACTGGTTACCTCAATCATACACTACTTTCATTTGCAAATATGTTGTTGACTGCTCTACTGCCTATGCACATTTAAAAATGTCTATTTCTATATTCCATTCTTCTGAAAGACAGCACTTTCCAGTAGTTGCTTTATATGTAATCCTCACTTTTGAATATATTTTTTTCCTGAAAATAAAAAAATTATACTATTAATTGATTTGTGCTTGCCAGTTTCTGGCAAATTGTGCCTCTATTTTCTCATTTAAAGATGCAAATAAATAATATCCAATATTAGAAACAAGTACTACATTGAAATGCTTTTAAAAAACATGTGCCCAAACTCCGCATTCTACAAGCATAACCTTACATAATGCTCTTGAATAAACACATACCAATATTGCATGAGCTGGTGATTTTGCATGTGTGTGTTCTTTTCCTTTTCCTGTTCTTTTTCAAACTGTGCCTTTAGCTTTAAGATTCATAGCAATGATTCATGGACCACTGGGCTTACACTAAGACTGTTGCAAGTGCATGGATTGAAAAGGAGAAACAAAAGTCCCAAAATATCCTTCGGGACTTATCACAGAAATATCTAAATGAGCCAGAATTTCCTAACTCTACACATATATTACATGTTTATCTATTTACACAAAACCTAAATGACAGCATATAAAACACTTAGCAGAACACTCTTTTTTAAACATAGATATTTTGACATTCTTCAGGTTGGGCAATTTCAATAGAACAGGATTTTTTTTTTAATTTAAAAAAGGAATCCAAGAAGAATATCAGAAGAAATGTGATATAAATGTGTCAGGTTTGTGACAGGAAAAATAATACTTTTCTACAAAAAAAGGAAGTCCTGTCCTTCGAGTCCTGCTAATTTCTCATGATGTCACCTTCTTTTTCAGTGCAGACAGCTCTTTGTGAATCTCGCTGAATTTTGGTCTCATTTCAGGATTGTAATCCCAACACCGTTGCATTATTTTGTAGATATCCTCTGGACACTTCTGAGGTGCTGACATTCGATAGCCTAGTATGTATTTTTTAAAATAGATTATTATGTATTTGAAGAGAAAGTACAGTTTAAAATCATATGCCCAAACCTACTTAGAACTGACTCCTATACAATATGTATGATACATACATACATAAATACATGTACATACATTTAAAAAAAATATTGAACAGGATCTTCTCTGTTGCAAAGCCTGCCCTCTGGAACAGCCTCCTCATTCAAGATTTTATGGTCACAATTGGCTTGCTTTTCACAATGCATCCAAGGCTGAGATACCCCTTTGGTCTTGAGGCCATATGCAGATGAGCCTGGTTTGGATGTTTGGGATTTGTTGGAGCGGGGTTGTGGGGCCTGAGCATGGTTTATATTTATACATTTTTTTTTTTGCTATTTGTTTGGTATTTATTGAGGTATATTATGTTAAAACATTAGTCAGAAGAATATTTTATACTACACAGTGTAACTTGACCTAGTAGATAGCCATATGCTATCTAAATCTCTTTCCCAGGATGACAATCACCCTGCTGGTTTATTAAAAAAATTTAACCATGGTTACATACACTGAGCAACCTAGAAGAAAATTTAGAAGGCAAAGAAAAGGGAGATGAAATGAAAATCTCTTTTCTAAAGCAGCGGATCTCAGTCAATGGCCATTTCCAGAGCAAGATCCCTTGCATACATTTAGTCTGGAAGACATTTGCACAGCCCAGATCTCAGTCCACAACAAAACAAAGCTTATAAATCAAGTGGCCTCACTTATTCTGCCTGGATGTCCAGATTCAGTAGGGTTTCATTTTTATTTGGCTTGCAGGCAACCTCCCCCACTCCCGAAGAAAAACCAGGAAGACAAAGAGTCTCTAGAGAACAATGCTATGTAAGCAAATGAAGAAGCGTCTTTTGGCCTGCATAACTGTTTTCAAATTAGTTCTGCTAAAAATTTATAGATTAGCCTTGTACAATGACTTTATTGTAAGATGCTGATTATCTAAATAATC
>JAEANM010021843.1:0-11744 GCA_017656035.1 Myanophis thanlyinensis
GCCAGCTTTTGCTGGCTGAGGGATTCTGGGAGTTGAAGTCCACAAGTCACAAAATGGCCAAGTTTGCCCATCCCTGCATTAGACCAAACTGGTTTTGCAGCCTTCAAAGAGATCATCTCTATAAAATACAGTTACATAATGCAGATTAGAGACTTCTCTTTAAATCTAAATATCAATCAGGGACCACTCCTGGCAACAACATTAATAAATATCTGTCATCTCGATCTGTCCTTGCTAATAATCTGTTGCTCTTCTAGAGAGAATTCAGTGACCATGATTCCAGTTAGACACCTTAATTATTGCTTTCCCATTTTCTACTTCAAGCAGCCTTGCTAAGCATGGTTGTTTTTTCCGAATCCATAATCTTCTTACATCATCACCTCAAGGGAACAGTCAGCCTTATTTTCATCCAGGATCAATTCATCCCTTCCATGCTACTCTAGTAATTATCTCTAGATCCATTCCTCATTCTTTCTCTTTAACAGCCAAAGATTACCATTGGAAGAACTATTGCTGTAATTATTCAGCTCTATATTGTCATATTATTATCCTTTAAGATACTGTCTCAGTTTATCATTACTTTCCTCTTGGGATTAATTTCTTTATTTTTCCATCTTTGTCCCTATCTAGCTATTCAAGAACAGGGTGTGTATGTGTGTGCAGAGATACTGTATCTATCTTCACTGTCATTTTTGAGTTCAGAAAACACCCTAGTTAATTTTAACCTTTGTTTTCTTAAGAAGTGACATTAATCTGCATTTTAAGCTTTCAATTTTTTTTTGTAATGAATTCTAAATCTTTATTTTCAACTAATAAAAGGATGTTGTCGCCATATCATCACTTGTTAATGTTCAACCTCATTTCAGCTGTCACATTTTAGAAATTTGCCATTTTTATAATTGCAGAACTAGCTAAACAAATATGGTAACAATACAAGTAGTGTTCGATCTACCACAGTTCGTTTAGTGACTATTTGAAATTACAACAGTACTGAAAAAAGTCACATGACTGTTTTCACACTTATAACCATTGTGGCAGCCCTTCGGTCGCGTGATCAAAATTCAGACACTTGGCAAGTGACTCATATTTATGACCCTTGCAGTGTCCTGGGGTCATGTGATCATTTTTTGTGGCCTTTTGATAGGCAAAGTCAATGGAGAAACCAGATTCACTTAACAACCGTGTGACTATCTTGAGAGCTGCAGTGATTCACTGAACAACTCAGGCAAGAAAGGTCATAAAATGGAGCAGATCTCACTTAACAAATGTTTCATTTAATAACAGAACTTTTGGGCTCAATTGTGGTCATAAGTTGAGGACTACCTGTATTTGTTCTCACTTCTTTCCCTATTCTGTATCAGTGCATTTTCTCTAAACCCAGTTCTTAGAGTAGTCTGTTCATTGCTGTATGTTTTTTTTTCCCAAAAGAATAATGATAGTTTGGTATACACGTTAACCCAACTGTATTTCACCTTCTGACATGTTGTATGTACTCAAAGAGAAACCTTCATAAATCCTCTTGCTTTACTATTGTCCATCTTATATTAATATCTGGTCTTATGTCCTTCTGCCTATTTGTCTAGCATTTTTCTCAATGCCTCATGTCAATGGGGCTCTCTTTTTCATACTAAGGTTTTAAGAAAAACTTGTAAATAGAGATCAGTACAAGAGTTCAGTGATATTGCACATTATCTTGCATCTTTCTTCAGTAGAGTCACATACCATTATGTTCAATTTCCCTGATTTCTAAGCCACACAGATCTCTGTTGGCGTATAATGCTAGTGTTTTAACTCCCTCTTTTTCTGTAATTTTAAGTTGAGTTATGACTTAATGAAGCCTGCCCACTATAGTTGTAAGTCATAACATTTATAAAATGAGTCAGTCATTTGACAAACCCAATTTTACAATAGTGTTGCAGAAATTGTTAAACAAGCACACTGGTCATGGGTGTGCAACTATGGTCATTAAGCGAACATCATGGCTATTAAGCAAACCGATTGTTTACTATAGTGTGATTTAGCAAAAAATGGAGATCCTGGTTTTTGGCAAAACTGTCATAAAATGCGGTCGTGTGACTACAGGACCATGTTATTGAGCACACAAAATGCAGTCTTGTGATGGGGTGGAAGACCACTGTATCTTCAGATCCAGTCCTTTTTTTCAGGTAGATCATAGCTTTGAATGATCAATAAACAACTAGTGGTAAGTTGAGAGTTTGATAGAGATCTCATTCATGACTTTACTTTCCTATTCAACAACTATTGTCCCTGTATTTCACTTTTTAGCTTTCTGAAAATATTATTTCTTTAAATATTTGTGCCATCTTATAATGTTCTTTGGGGGGAAAATGTAGTATTTTTTCAATGTAGTATTTCCCTCTTCCTTTAATGTAGTTTGTCTCTATCAGGTTTCTTCCACTGCTATTGTTGATTCCTCCTCTAGCTGTTGATTTTCCTAGGATTTCTCTTCCCAAAACTTCTCTCATTTTTTTCCCTTCCTGCTATTTTCCTCTCTTTGTTGACATTCTTGTTTGAGATAGGGTTCCTTGTTCTTTCTTGTTTGACTTTGAAGGCTGGTGTTCAGGTGTCACAGGCCATTCTTGTTTTCTGAGACTTTCATCGTCTATTTTTTTCCCTGGCTCTTATGATAGTTTGTTTTGAAAACCACTTTAATCTTTCCCCCTTTGAAATTTTGGCTATTATTTTTCTCCTTCAGGTTTTTTTGTCCCTTACCTATTTTCATAGTGCCTTATGATCTGTTTCGCATATGTTGTTAAAATATATTGAATCTATCCTTACAATGATCTTCTTAGGGAATAGAAATTTATGGGGAAAGATGAAAGAATCTGAGCAAAAGGCTAAATGGTATGATTTATTTTTTTTAAAAAAAAGTTTAAATATCTTCAGGGTTCTTACATAGAAAACTTTTCATCTCAGCTGCATTAGAGAGCCCAGGCAAATCTAATGGGTTTAAGTTACGGGATAATAGATTCAGTTGAACATTAGGTGAAATGTCTTAAAGCTTAACAATGGAACCAATTGGATGAAGATGCTTTTCTTAAAAGTGCTCAAGAAGAAGCTAGACAGTTGCCTTTGGGGGATGCTTCTATGCAAGGGTTTCAGCTGGATGTTCTACAAGCCACTCTCTTTTTTCAAGTGTTCTGATAATCTCCAAAGCAGAATTTATATCCATTCCTCTGGCTACAGATTGCATTCTCTAACAGAAACAGAAGCAGCCTAGCAAACTTCCAGAAAGAGTTCTTTCCCTTTCCCAGTTTCTTGAATAGAGATCCTGGCTCATAGGAGTTTTTGTGGATGGAATCTGGAATCGTGTGCATTTGAAAACTTCATTCACCGCTAAGCACTGCTTTTTCTTCTGTGTCTATTGCGCACAGGGCCATATTTTCTATGTAATATGAAGAAATTAACTTCCTCGATAGGGCGTACTATTCTCAATGTGCAATAGTTAAACGTAAGTTAAACACACCCTCTCCTTTAATGACAACAACTGTCATTAGCTGAATTGGTAGCGAACAGGATGTGCACCTGAGAGAAAGGGAATGTCATTGCAAAGATCAATGGTTGCAGCTGTTTGATTCATATAAAGTTATTCATATGCTTTATCTGTTTTCTCCTTTTTTTTGCTCCCTTGCAGGGTGGAGAGATTGCTTAAATAACTTATCTCTTCCTGAGATGCTTTACTCTTTAGTGCATTGTAACCCTAAAAATGCTAGGTGAAAGTAACAAGTTTAACTATGTGAATTTTTGTTGATTAGAACCCTACAGTTTTCTCCCAGCTGTTGCTTGAAACTGACCATGCCTTAATCAGTTTCACACTGAAGGCTTTTATTGTTGTTAATGTGGATATTGGTCAGAAAATGATTTTTAATTATCATTTATAACAATCATATTTGTGATTGATTGCTAAGCAAGATAGTTGCTAAACAAGGAGTAGTTGTATTCAGCACTTATTTTTAGGTATTTACTTGGATTGTTAGCCAATGCTGACATAATTTTTTGTCAGTTCAGTTCCTCATGAGGTCCATTTCAGATAGTAGACTGGATATATAAAGAGTGCATGAAAACAATAGATATTCATGTTGTTATCTGGAAAAAAAAAACCTCCTTTAAAAAAAGACAAGTGTCAGTAGAATGTTTTACAAGCTCTACACTAATCAAATACCCTTTTTAGAAGTCAAGGTATTGCATGCAACCTGATGATTGGCAGGTACAATCTTTTGATAAAGTACCATTTACCTCACAATGCTAGAAGTTAGCCATATTTTTTTTCAATGAGACTGAATTTTTCCGCAGTGAGACTATTATATATCCAAGAAAGAACTACAAATACGAGCATATTAGACACTTAGGTATTTTAAGTAGACTGTGCCAATATCCACAGTGACAATTTCACATTATTGTTCTGCAATAGCTTGGCATCTAGACTAAATTACTTCTTAAGAAGATGAAAAATTTTTTGGTCTACATGCTTTTTTAGGCATGGGATTCCTTAGCAGTGAAAAAAACCTCAGTGGCATATTCTGCAACATTATATCTGCTGCTTTTGTCCTGTAATCATTCTCTATGAGGAAGAAAATTATGAATTCAACTTTAATTTTAGTTATAGCCACTAATAATGTTCTTCCTAGATAATTTTGTCACTTATCAAATAATGCAATAAAATTTATCTGGCGTGATCTGTTTTTGACAAACCCATGTTCGCTTTTGGTTATGACTTTGCCTCTCAGTATTCACAAATTCATTATTTGATTCTCTTTTCCCAGGTATTGAGGTCAGGCTGATAGGTCTGTGGGGTTTTTTTTTGGAAGAGGTGATCTACATCAGCTCTTTTCCAGTCCTTTGGTAGTCTTCCTAGCATTAAAATAGGTAGACATTTAGTCAGTTTTGGTTGGTTCCTCTAGTCCAAAGTGATAATTAAATTACTCAAAACCATCAAGAACACATATGTATATCTGCCCTCTATGTCCTGATCAAGATCTTATGGTAGTGCAAAAGAATGCAATTAATGTTGCTATGTTCTGGACAAGATCTGTTTAATTTTATCAAGACAAATTCACATCACAAGGACCTTGGATTACACTCCAAGGTTCTGAAGAAACTGGCAGATATGATCTCAGAACCACTGAACTATATATTTCAAAGATCCTGGAACACTGGGGGATTACCAGAGGAAAAGAGCTGATGTAGTTCCCATCTTCAAAAAAGGCGAAAAATTAGATCCAGGAAACTACAGACCTATCAGCCTGACCTCAATACCTGGGAAGATAATACAAACAATGAATCTGCAAACACCTAGAGGCAAACAAAGTCATAACCAAAAGCAAACATGGGTTTGTGAAAAACAGATCATGCGAGATGAATCATGTTTCATTCTTTGATAAAGTGACAAAATTAATGGACCAGAGGAATGCTGTGGATATGATATACTTGTACTTCAGTAAGGCATTTGATAAAATAGACCACTACTTACTAGAAAAATGTGAGTTAGACAGCATCGCCACCAGATGGATTTGTAACTGGCTGACCAGCGCACTCAATGTGTAGTCCTCAATGGAACTACATCTACATGGAGGGGAGTATCCCAAGGCTCTGTTTTAGGCCTGGTACTCTTCAACACCTTCATCAATTATTTGGATGAGGGGGTAGTTGGGGAACCTCCAGGAAGCAGATAGAAGATGAGCTTCTTCTAATATACTGTCAAATTTTATTATCTCTAAAATGCACAGTTCTTTTCAAGATTGTAAATTCCAAAAGGGTGATCAAATTATGTTTGATGTTGTCTTTTAAATGAATAGGTTCTGGAAAGCCAGAACTTATTAATGTTAGTCAGTTTGGTTATAACATATTTGGTTGTATCCTTCCTCTTCCTCAAATCTTCTCTTTCTTTCTAAATTTGTGGAACAATGGCAATAGAGGAGACTGAGAGAAATTCCTATGTTTGACCAAAAGTCTTATCCTCTCTTTTTTATAGTTTCAATTACCCTTAAATTCCTCACAGATTCTATTATGAAAAGCAAATTCATAATATGTAAGGATACCGTAGAGAGCCAATTTGGTGTAGTTGTGGTAGTGAATTCTGATCCCACCTTAGGCGGAAAGCCAACTGGGTCAATATTAGTCTTTTTATATTGGGTTTTTTATTGTTTGTAAGCCATCCAGAATCACTAAGAGTGAGGGGCGGCAATATAAATCCTCTAAATAAATAAATGAATCACTCTATTTCAGCCCTAGGAAGAAGAAGACAAGGGAAAATAATTTCTGAAATCTTGCCAAGAAAACTTGCATGGATTTGACTCAGGCAGCTGCCAGGAGTCAACAATGATTCAAAGGCGCGCGCGCGCACACACACCCCTTTCACCAAATCAAACAGCACCAATGTTAAAAACAATGTCTTTATTCTTTGGTCTGTCAATGTGTCTATCTGATGTTCATGCTCAGTTCATATTGCTTCTTCAGTCCATTATGCTTCTTCAACAAAGAAGGAAGCGCTCCCAAGACAGTTACAATATGTGCCCCCTGGTAAACACCCATGAATATCCTAGTCATTGCTTTTTGTAGCAACTGACATTTCCAGATAGTCTTTAAAGGCGGTCCCATATAGAATATGTTGCAGTAGCCCAATAAGGTGATAATAGGGCAGGAGCTGCTTTGGTCAGATTCTTCCATCCCCTATAAGGCTGCACTTGGCATGGCAGCCAAAACTGGACAAGCTGGACCTGTTTTGGTCATGGTCTGCACCTGCTGATCTAACAGGAGCCACCAGTCCAGAAATAACTACAAGCCATGGACTTGCTCCTTCAAGCACAGTACAAGGGACAAAAGATATGTGTAGAAGAATCCCGACAGAGCAGTAGCTCTATTTTTATTTTCAGCCAGTTCTCTCCTCTCCAGATCACATACCCATTCTATGATGCTATTAACAGCTTTTAGGAGAGGACTTGATTATAATTCTGTGAGGTTGATTTTGTGTGTGTGTGTGTGTGTGTGTCAATACAACATCTGCTTGGAAATGCTTCATACCATTTAACTTCAGTTCAGCTTCTGGCATCTAAAACTTATTATCTATTGCCCTGTCCTTCGGAGCAAATGGAAGCCATTTTTCTCTATTTCCTATCATGACAGCTTTTTATATTTTAGCAAATTGTTACCATATTGTCCTTTAATTTGTTTTCAAAGCATAAAAATGAACTTTCCTTCTTATATTTCATTTCCCCTCCCCCTCATTTTTTCTCACCATTAATCTTGCTTTCTTTTTGGTTACTGCTGCTCCGCCAATGTAGCACCCCGACAGAGTTTGAAATGTTACAGATTTTCCAATAATATTCAAACAAAACATTGTATGTATTCACATGTGCCACATCTTTATGAATAACATTCTTTTTTTTGTTTGCAAAATTAAATTGTTGTATTGCCATTCAATTTGTATTGATCCTAATTTTCCGTGTGATGGAAAATATTTTGGTTTATGACTTTAGAACATTTACTCTTTTAGAAATGTCAGTAATACATTATATACTTGTAGATTCTTACATGTTGTAACGGGTTTGCTGCATTCTTTAGCTGTGCCATCTGTACTTTTCTTGAAACTGTACTTTCACCTCCCACAATCCAAATAATTTATGAAGATGTTAATCAGTGTTAGACTGTGACAAATCCTTTCTACTTGATGCTAAAATCATAATAACAAGTGGGATTTTCAGCAAAGTTTTCAAATTAATATGTCTCTGTTTAGAATTTTAGGATATTACATTATATTTGTCATCTCTACCTCTGCTCCGGGCTATTGGCTGTTTTTCAGCGTGACAGCCTATAATCTTTTTTTCCCCTAAATATATATTTTCTTCAAAATTTGGTGAGGTTTTCAAGGTGTCTAGGCTACATAACAACCCACACTTAAAAATGCATAAAATTCAGAAAAAAATCTGTAATGGAGGACGGGTTTATGCTATCTTATGTCAAACAACAAAATTACTGTTTACAGTAAGTCATGAAGGAAAGGCCTTACATTTTGAAGAACACAGAAGAAAAAGAGGCATTTGCATTATTATTAAAACTCCACCTTGAATATAGGGTGCTCCAAGGAAAGAGTACTAAGAGGAAAGCAGTTTATCTTTCTTAGCTATGGAGAAAATGATGGATGGGGAAGCCTTCCCCTCCATTTTCTGCTGTTGAATTTAATTATTGTGTGTTTAGAGTACAAGATTTACCCTGTTTTATAGGTTCATGTAACAACTAAATTGTAAACTATCCACATGGGTTAGCCTTGCGCATTATGGTTGGCTAAAATGTAGATGGTTAATTTATGTCTCAGTGAGCCATCCTAACATGATATCTACATATACGGAGAGAAAGCAAAGTGATTTACTGTGCAGATAGATAGTTATATTGTTAACATATACGGTAATAATAACAACCCCATTTTGGAGTGGGTTTTTTTTTTTTTTTTGCTTCTACATTATACCCATATGTGACGTGTACTAGACAGAAAAAAAAAGTTTAGCTTAGGTAAAAATGTGGTTCAGAAAAACAGTATTCCTAAAACAAAGTAATATAAATCATGTGCTGTTGCCTGTCATTGGCTTCTAATTTTTCTTTGTATTCATTAACCACGCTAGATGTATTGTGTTGTTATTTAATATTTGTAATGTATACAAAAATTCAACCAGAGCTTAAACATACAAGCATAAATTGTGTAAAATTAATATTTTATCAATATTGAAGTCATCACAAAACCAAACAGAATTTGATACCAGGAATCCTCAATGCACTAACTGGCAAATTTACATTGGTAGTTTACACAGATGTTGAGTACATTTAAATGAAGTTTCTCAAATGCTTAACTAAAACTATGACACAAAGTTTGTTTTAGCTTTCCTGTGAACTGGAGTGGATTAGGACCACATATAGAAGTCTATTTTTTATTATTAAAATATATGTTGGATATTCTCCACTTATTCTTCTGTCAACAGCTTCAGTTAAATCAAAGTCAGTTTTTCTGTATTTCTCCAAAATGGTTTCAAAAATTATTTTCTAACTGTATTGATTTTTTTTATGCTGCGCCATCCATGTCTGATTCTGAGCAGTTTGCAAATCTCCAAAACAGTAATAAGATTAAAACTAAATATAGTAGTTTAAATATGAATAATAACATAATAAATAACATATCATGGACCACAGAAAAACATTATCAGGTAAAATTAAAATGACATTGAAGAAGTATATCATTTCTAAGTATATGCCTAAACCATTAACACAGCCTTCCAGCCATTGGTCATAGGCAGCAGCTTTCAAACACCTTTTTCCTTCAGAACTTTTTCCTAATATTCCAAGTGTGTTTGTATGTGTGTGTCATCTGCAATGACTTTCTGATTTCTAGAACTACTTCTTTCAGTAGATTGAGATATATTTCATGAAGATTTGATGACTTAAATGTGGATATTTCTTCGTATTAAGCATCCTATAGCTTCCTTGTACTAAAACATTGTGTGTGTAAGTGCTTCTAAAAAATATCCTTTTTTTTTTTGTCTTATAGGCTTTCCCGTGTATCTCAACAGGCATTTATGGTACGTAAAACTGACTTGAATTTCTATATAACGAAGTCTTATGGCAATGTGATTAAACAGTGATTTTCCTCTCTCTGTAGTTTTAATTGATACTCCATGAATTAGTAGGGCAGTCTACGCTGGTAAACTGTGCTGAAAAATTACAAAATTAACAAAACCTTAAAGTACAAGCATTTGAGTTTATATTGACAAGAATGGGTTGCTTTGATTGGATTCAAAACTGCCATTCCTTCGATGTGAATAGAGCTCAATATATACAGCTTGGTGAGTTTCTTATGCATAATGTATTTCTGAAGCTCACTATAACAGGAGGAAAATGATATATCAATTGTTACCCAATCCAGCACATGGGTCTCATCGGCTAAGGAGTGTTGGCTGGCAGGACCAAGAAGAAGTGCCTTTCTTCTGCCTGATCTGCCCTTTGGAACATCAACCCTCTGGGATTATATTAGCCCTGTCCTGTACTGGCTTTCTATAATGTCCTAAAAAGTTAGTTTTTGGTGTTCAGAGCCACCACCTGTCTATACTCATAGATGTGCTCAATGATGCTTGGCTGCTAAGTGTTTTTTTTATATTATGTATTTTATGCGTTTTATCTATTTATCTGTTTTGTTTTTTTTTAATCTATTTTTTTGTAAGTTGCCTAGTGTCAGGTAAGTGAGGTGGGTGGCTATAGAAACTGAGTGAATGAATGAATGTCATGAAAAGAGAATCATGTAGAGCATACAATATGTGTCTGAACTTCAATTTCAATTTGAATCCTTTGCATTTTTAGTAAAATAATATTAGACTCCAGAACTAGCAAAGCTTTTAGAATTCTTCATCATGTCAGTTGAAATAGATAGAATTGTGCTATATGGATTAAGAATGTGATTTGGTTATCCTGAAGCATTTTATTTAAGCTACAGGGGCATTCTGGTGGCAAAACAATTAAGGCAAGTTTGTTTTTAGAAATACCTACTTGTGGCCCTATGCTTGATAATAAAACTGAAAATTGAAGTCTTGTACTACAATGAATAGGGAACTAGACTATGTGAACTCCAAGTCTATGGCTCAACGGTTATTTTCCCCCAAGAGAGATAGAAAGAAGGGGGGGGGGAATTCAAAACAATAAGTTATTGGCTAAAAGGACATCTTTTATATTTTTATGATTACCGTTTTTGACAGAACTATAATGGTGTAAGTTAGAGAACAAGTCTGACTTCCTCTCAAAATGAGGATCCAAATTATTTATATAGCAATTAAAAAACTAGAGGCAGCTTACCATATATGTTCCATGCCAAGTTGCTTTGGTAAAAAAAAATAGTCTTTTATGTGTTTACATTGAGGAACCCCCATATATATATAGTATTAATAAAAATTTAAAACATGCAGTTCTTATTATCTTTGTTTTCTTGATGTTAAGGCGTAGTCCAAATTTTTCACTTTCATCTTTGAGTCTCAGAATTAACCACTCCAGATTCCCCTTGCTTTTCATGAGCAATGTTGTGCCACCTGTATAGTGGAGGTTGTTGATATTCCAACCACCGATTTTAACCCAAATAGTAGATTACTCCAAATGTCCATTTTTCCTAACTATTTCTGTGTACTGTACATGTAGAATGGTATAGAACCATTCTGAACTATTTTGTATCTTCTTATGTGGTTCTTACAGTGGCTTCCTAATCAGAGTACATTGACTGAATGAGGTGGATGTGGTGTGGTGATATTCCCAGTTCTTTGATGCAGTTCTCGAGTTTGTCATGGTCAACACAGTGAAAAGCTTTTGTGTACTCAATGAAGCATTGTAGAGATCTATAGAGATCTTTTTGGTATTACTTTGCTTTTTCCATCATCCAATGTAGATTGGCAATATGATCATGTCTTCCTTTCCAAAATTCTAATTATACATAAGGCGGTTCTCTGTTGGTGGTGGGATTCAAACATTGTTGGATTATCTTCAACAAAATTTTACTTACATGTTGTATCAAGGCTATGGTTTGGTGGTTGGAATAGTATTTCATATCACCTTTATTGTCTAAGATTGCCCAAGAACCTTGATCAAAATTGCCATTTTACTCTGTTTCCTAATCACCTCATTTTTAATTCAAATTCAAATTTTATTTGTCACATGCACAATCATACATGGTACAATATGCAGTGAAATGCTTATGCAGCCAT